>APFE030217005.1:0-46592 GCA_000404065.3 Pinus taeda | reverse complement strand
AAGGTCAAAAGGCGCGAGTTTCATCTCTAAAAAGTTACTTGTGGTCACTTCTAGAGCCTTCTAGAAGAGTGTTTGATGTGTATTGAGCGCCTCCAGATGGGTCATGCACCCCTATGATAGAGGAACTTATCCCATCAAGAGAGGAGCTACCCCATCCAAAAGAGGGAGTATCCCATTGATGTTGGAACTAAATAACTTCCTCTAGAATACTATAAATACAGGCCTTGGGCCTCAGGAGGGAAGGTTGAAAGCTGAACATTCTAAAGGGTAGATGCTGCTGGAATTAGGACTTCCATTCTTGACTTGTGAGGAGAGATCACTATCCTTCCTTGTTGCCATAGTGGGAGTGGGTGAGCTTGTCAAAGTAGAGGAAATCTCTTGTTGGACCCTGGGAGGAGCTTGCACAACACCAAGGCTCAGGTTGTAATGGTTCCTTTTTTGTTTCCTTAATACAAATAAGTCCATTCTTATCAATGATTTGTTGTTAATGAATTATTTCATGTACTCCTTGGTCTATGTGATGAATATGCTTTGTTTTATGATGAATATTCAGGTGTTATGTAATCGTTTGCTTTGTTAGTGTATGCAGGTCTTAAAGTGAAGGAGGAGCTCATCTGGATCAGCAAGGCTGGAATGCTACAACAAGCGTTGGACCTAAGGTAAGATCGGAAAACACTTGG
This sequence comes from Pinus taeda, assembly GCA_000404065.3. Classification (NCBI taxonomy): domain Eukaryota; kingdom Viridiplantae; phylum Streptophyta; class Pinopsida; order Pinales; family Pinaceae; genus Pinus; species Pinus taeda. The sequence goes on along the minus strand of APFE030217005.1, from coordinate 45,912 downwards.
TTTCTCATAGAATAATGTATGTTTAGAGAAGGATTGCTCTTGTTTGGTTTGTTTGTCACTAGAGAGTCTTAGACTCCTAGGGAGGTTAGGTTTGTCCGCAAAAATAACTCTTTCCACATGACAGTAGGCCATCTTCTTCATCTCTCTTTCAATTGTAACTTAGTAAAATGTCTAGTAGATTGTCACTTTGGTTGCTAGACCCACTCATTGGTCTAGAGGGATCATCTTTGTCCGCGGAGAGGATTTACCTAGATAACACCACAATAAAGTTCTTTGTGAAGTATGTCATAACTAAGACTAGTTCTTGGCACATTGCCTCCTTAGGATGTTCAAAGGCCTTAGTTTCTTCTAGAGTCCAAGAAAATGCAATCTTTCTTTAGTAATGTTGTTAGAGGTGTTTCTATTCTCAAATAATTCTTTAAAAACTTGCGATAATACCCTATCAACTCGAGAAATCCTCAATATGCTTTATGGCTATGGGGATTTCCCTTTCCTTAATGGTTTTAATTCTGTTAGGGTCTACCTTAACACCCTCATGAGATGCAATATGACCCAAATATCCCACCTCCTACACTCCAAAGAAACAGTTAGAGGTTTTTGCATATAATTGTTTCTCCACCAATAGTTTGAGCACCCTGTCAACATGTTGAACATGATCCTTCCAGGACTTGTTGTAGATTAGTATATCATCTAAAAATACTAATACAAATTTTCTAAAGAAGGGTTTGAAAATGGAATTCATCAAACCTTGAAATGTGGAAGGTGCATTAGTAAGGCCAAAAGGCATGACCAAAAGGTCATAATGACCCAAATGACTTATGCATGTTGTTTTCAAAATGTCTTCAGCCTTCATTCTAATTTGATGATATCCTGAACAAAGATCCAACTTGGTGTTATACATGAAAATAACCTCCTCATAAACTCATAGGACAAATACATGATGACTTAAGGACTAACCAAGTTCACAGGCCCAGTTGTCAAGCTAACATTATCTAGACAATAGCAACCTACTTTATAAAGCTTTTCAATAAGCCTAGGGGTGCATTAGTGCCTAGAGTAACTCTAGTTTCTACCTCGAGAATAGTGTTAGTGAACCTACATCAAGTTCTATGGGTCAAAGGAGTGAATTGACTGAGAAAATATCCCTGTATTCTCTCCTATGTCAACTCATAAAAGAAGGGAAACATTAGAAGTCAACCTATTTGGTGGAATTACTAATTCCTAATGGTGTATGCAAATGTGAAAGAGCACTAAAGAAAGAAACATCATTGCTTTTGCGTAATGGAACTCATGAAGGACTTGGAAACCCTAAACCTACATACTATATATGCAAGGCTTGGGCCATTGTGAAAGGGGTCGAAACATTTGAAATGATTTCCTATTTGATTGTCAAGCAGAGTCTTAGAATAAGGCGTCAGAAGAGGTTAAGAAGGGAGAGAGGAGTGGAGGGGTAAGGGAAGGTTGATGCAACTGATGGTTATGATCACTCTTTCTACATCAATATAGAACTACAATTGTGTTGTCCACTCCATGATGTTATTAGTATAAACTTGTTTATATGTTGATCTAATATCTTCTAGCATGAGTGGCTTAGTTATATGGAACTAGATATATTTTATATGTTCATGCATTTGTTTATCAAGGTTTTATGCTATGATATTATGCTTGTCTTTGCTATGTGTAGTTTTTTATCTAGAGTTTCCTTAGGGGTCTTCCGCCTAGTTGCGTTGTGCTCACAAGCAACACCACACTAAGACTCGAGTATGAATTCCTTCTCACCTTGATATTCATTTGTTAAGCATAGATATGAATGTATCTTTGTGATAGCTACAGCTAATCTAACTATCTGCTGAGGATCCCCAGAACATCCTTGAGGATTTTCTACATCACCAAACACCCATGCATTAATCCCTATAGCAGAATTGGTGACTCCATTGGGGACTACACTTAGTTCCCATTTTTACCTAGAAATTTCATAGAACTCTCTTTCTTCTAGGCTTTCATGTACTTCTTCATTCGCTTTCCGACCACTCAAGACCATAACAACACCCTTCTTCAGTGCTCAGCCCTAGATCTGATCCCCACTACTTCTTCATTCGCTTTCTGACCACTCAAGACCATAACAACACCCTTCTTTCAGTGCTCATCCCTAGATTTGATCCCTCACTAATGCAGGTTACCAGTGAAAATAGTGCTTTATAAAGCACTGTGCCCTCAGAAATAGACCATTAGCACTGAAACTAACTCTCTGTAGCCTCTAGTACAGAGAGTTAGTCAACCATTTCTTGATAAACAACTTACCCTATGAACTCATGGGTTAGGAAATATTCTTACAAACTGACCAGGGAACTGCAACAGCACTTGTTTGACTGATCTGTGTCCTGAACAATTTTTTTTTAAGAAAATAGCTTTACTTCCTAAAGTTTTTATTTTCATTAAAAGAAAAAAAAAAAAAATTACTGTTTTCTGCTTAGCTGGTTAAGTTCTGCATTATTTGGTCTCAATAGTTGTTAGTGAGCAATGAAGTTTTGTCGGTTATGCTAGTCTTGTAATAAATAGGATGCATGGAATGAATATTGATATATGAATGACTCTCCCCTTGTAGAAGCATCTTATTCATCGAAAGTGAAAATTTACAAGTATTTCTTTTGCATGATTTGACTCAGAGTCCGATATAGTTTCATATGTCAACACCCCTACCGAAGACTCTAACGAAGTACATTTAAAATTTACCTAATAAAATCAATCATCAACTATTTTTAGAGTAAACACACTTTAGTTTAAGCTGGGATCTTGGGATAGGCAGTGTGAGTCAACTACCCAAGATCATACACCAAAACTAGTGTCATTAAAAGAGAAAATTCCTTCTGCACTCATATTATCCGGGACCACTCGAGTAAAAGGGGACCTAAATACAAGACAACATCAGATTGCAATTGAAGTTAGCCCACCTTTTCTTACATCTCCTTTTGGTATTCTTTGTATCGAGGATCCCTTTGGAGATAGTGGAGTTGAATCGGGGACTCGAGTATCCTGCCCACATAGTGTATGTAGAAATTCTCTATAGATCATCTAGCTCTGATACCATGTAGAAATTCTGCAAATTATCTACAAATCCACCTCTGAGATCTCTATAGAAAATTTGACTGTAGATTAACCTGATAATGTAATATATCAAAGCAAAATACTATAATCTACTTCTACTATCAAGTTGTGGAAGCTTAAAGATTGAGCAAGATCAAGCTAAACACATATAACGGAAAGAAGAAGAATCAATGCAGAGGAAACACCGAAAATACTCAAGGGAAAGCCTCTGCTAAAAGCCCCACTATCTGTATTATCATACAAGGTGGAAATACATCAAAACTATACAAAGCCTTAGCTCTCACAACTAGCCAGCTCTCAGTACAATCCTCTTGGATGCTCACAGCCAATTAAAGCTTCTCACAAGCCTTCTCCTCTACCCTCCAAGCTCCTATTTCCTTGCGCAGTTTCTCCTAGGTGATCTTCCTTCACCCAGTGGAACACTGCTTTCGCACACTACTCTAACACACTATCAAAACTGCACAATCCTCAAGGAACCTTACCATGACTACATGCATGACTTTCCTTAATAGGAAAACACATGCAACTTATAGTACATTGTCCTTTACATTTAGCTCAACTGGGTCTTTCTCAGAAGAAACATGCATGAGTTTATGATGAGGGAACCTTTAGTTATCCGGAAAACACTAGTTGAGTGCATGCATGCATCAACTGAATGATAACTCACAATCAGTTCCTCAAACAGTTTGGAACTAATTTAACTGGACTTAACTCAGTAAACTGAGCCAACTAATTACAACTCAAATATAACTAAATCTTAGCTCCCTAATTAAGCGATAATCTCCTTAATTTAAGGGATAATTGTTGCATGACTTTAGAAAGACTTCTAACTTGAATTTCTCCAACTAATTAATCCATAATGAATTAAGTAATTATTTCCAAGCAACTGGTGGGACTAAATTAAATTTTAATTCACAATTTTAATTCAAGGACAAACATGGAAAATTTTAGGGGCTAATGTTCGCCCAAAGGGCTAATTTTCCATGATTTTTCCAAAAAACGATTCACCAATTTCCCATTTTTATAAAAGATGATTCACCCAAATTTTAGAATATAAAATTATTTTACCTTAAAAATCGCCAACATTATATAGTGGCTATATGATAAATAATTATAAATTTGAATAATTTTACAAATATATCATTGAAAAATTTATAGTTTGCATATTAGGGATTAGTGAGATTCGCCAATGTTTCTAAACTTCAAGAAAATTTTCCATGCTTAAAATTTTCCTTGAGGACAAATTAAATTGGAATATTTGTGTTGCCACATTTCAACACTCCCTCTCAACAAGAAAGGGATTATCTTCCACCCCGATCCTATCTCTTTGGAACTCGAATTTACATTTTCACACTACCTTTGTCAAAATGTCAGCATCTTGATCCTCTATCGAAATATACTATAGAAACATGATCCTCTTTGCTACACAGTCTTTAAGATGATGATATCGGATGTTGGTGTGCTTGGATCTATCATGAAATACTAGACTCTCAGAGAGTTTGATACAAATATAATTATCACAATAGATCACAGTTGGATCCATCCTCTGATCAAACAAACCAACTAGGATTTTCGGCATCCAGATGGCCTCACATGTTGCCTGACTTGCAACCATGTAATTAGCCTCTATCGAGTTGAGTGCAACTGACCTCTATTTCCTGCTGTACCAAAAAACTTCCGCTGACCCAAGGTTGAAAATCCCTTCTGATGTGCTCTTCTAATCGGATGGACTCCCTGCCCAATCTTCATTCATGAAGCCTTATAGCTTCACTCCCTTTGTCCATATATACCATAATCCTTACTGGGATGTGCCTCTAAGGTATCTCAATACATGCTTTTCTACCTTCCAGAACATCTTGGTAGGCTGAACCATTGCTTGACTCAGCTGGTTCACTTCATAGCACAAATCTGGTCATGCGTTCACTAAGTACATCAGTTAACCCACAATCTACCTATACATAGTAGCCTCCAGTACTTCTCCTAAAGTAGCATCCTCCTTCCTCTAGTTACCAGCTAGAGGAGTCTGCATGGACTTGCACTTCTCCATGTGGAATATCTTGAGTATCTCATTGGTATACTTGCCCTGAGACATAGACAACTCCCCATCCTTCTTCCACACTTCCATGCCAAAAAAGTAATGCATGAGACCCATGTCTTTCATCTCGAATTCTCTTCGAATGTCCTCCTTGAAAGACATGATCAACTGACCATCACCAATCAATATGAGATCATGAACATAAAGAGCGATGATCAACAACTTACCTTCCACCACTATGTTGTATGGGATTGAATCCACTTCACTTTTTATGAAGCCCAACCTGGTGAAGTAGTTGTCTATCCTGGTGTGCCAAGCACAAGGTGCTTGCCTCAACCCGTACAATGCTCTCTTGAGTCGGCACACATATGACTCATGATAAAAGGTTTCAAAACCTTTCAGTTGCTCTATGTACACCTTTTCCTCAATCTCGCCATTGAGGAATGTAGTCTTCACATCCATCTGATGAATCTTCCAACCCATCTGTGCTGATAGTGCCAACATAGATATAATAGATGAGTACCTTGCAACAGGTGCAGAAGTCTAATTATATTCAATCCCCTTGACCTGTGAAAAGCCACGAGCAACAAATCTTTCCTTATGCTTCTCCAGACTACCATTAGAAGCTTGCTTTACCTTGTAAAGCCAACAAGAACTCACAACTGACTTGTTCTTCAGCCTCAGAACCACATCGCAAATATTGTTATGAACTACGGAGTCATACTCCTCCACCATAGCATCAACCCAAATCACCTACTGCACTACTTCCTCAAAGGAAGGTTGCTCAGTCTCAACACATTCCCTAGCAAGGGCCATGTATCCAATGTACCTCTCAAGTGACCTCCTTTGTCTGCGCTGAGAAAATGGTGCTCTCACATTCTCTCTCGCATCCTACAAAAATCTCTCATCTTCTCTTGTGCGCTTCTATCCATCTTTGGAAGACTCTACTTGAGTGGATGTCTCCACTCCTGGAACCTCTGTATGTGGCTGCTCCACATCAGTCTGAGGCTCCTCCTCCTTAGGAACCAACAGTTCCTTCATATCTTGTAGTTGGAGCTCCTCTCAAGGGAAACTCACATTTCTTTCTTCTCATTAAACTTGAGACCTCTACGAACCACTGTCCTCTGACTGGTAGGGAGGTACACCCGATAGTTGTGAGGTGTATTAATGTACCCCACAAGTATCCCCAACTTTGTTGTTGGCTCAAGATTCTTCCATGCATACTTTTTCACATGGAAATATATCGATGAGCCAAAGATCCTAAAGTGACCCACATCTGGTCTCTTACTAGAGAAGGCTTCCTCTTGTGTCTTCATCCCAAGTATGCGATGTGGGCTTCTATTCTACAAATAGACCGTTGTGTTGCATGCCTCAGTCCACAAGTGAAGTGGTAGGCCTTGGTCATGCAGCATCGCCCAAGATGCCTCTACAATAGTTCTATTCTTCCTGTCGTCCACCCCATTCTACTGTGGGTTATGATGTGCTGCTAACTCTTGTTTAATTACTTCCACTACACAGAAGTCCTTAAGCTCTTGAGAGACATATTCTCCACGATTTTTTCTTTTCAAGGCCTCGATCTTCTTCCCTGACTCTTTCTCGACCAAAGCTTTGAACTCTCAAAACTTTGAGAAGGTTTGGTCCTTCTTTGAAATGAAATAAATTCATCATTTACGAGAAAAATCATCAATGAAAATCACATAATACCTTTTCTTCATTGTGGATGCTGTCGAGAATGGTCCACACAAATCAGTATGAGCTCACACTACAATAGCCTTTGCTCGACTGTCTCGACCATGAAAGGAAGACTTGGTGTACTTTCCCGATGTACAAGCTTTGCATGTGTCAACTTGCTTAAGTTTACCTTTGGGAAGTCCTGTAAATATTTGCTGCATTATCTTCAAAACTCCATGATGCAAATAACCCGACTACCTATGCCACAACTCGCTAAAGTCTTGGCTTTGCACCAATTCTACTTTTTTACTCAATGCTGCAAAATCATCTACCTCTAGTTTATAAATATTCTTCACTCAAATCCCTATCCTCTTGGTCTGACCTGTGGCTATGTGTCTTAGGAACACCTTTCCTTTACTAAAGACAACATCGCAACTAATACCAAGTTCTTCTTTAGTCTAGGCACATACTTCATATCTATTAAGGTGATAGGAACACCATGCTCCCTCTGAAAAGAAACCATGCCCACTCCTGAAGCACTATACTTTCCATGGTCACCCATCTCTATGTGCATGAATGAGGTCTTTCTCCTTCAAGGTACTGAATAAACTTTTATCACTGGCCATGTGGAATGAGGCTCCATTGTGAATATACCAAACACAACCCATCATTGATGACACCATGCACGTGATGAGAGTAAAGTCCATTTCGAACTGAGACGCTAATGCCTCACCTTTTGATCCTTTCGAGGATCCCTTCTTGGACTTTTTCGATGGGCGATTAGTCACATAATGTCCCATCTCAATTGAAGCATGATATGAATTCAATTTGCACCTGCAACCTCGAAATTCAAACTTCGAATTCTCTTCTCCATATATTATTCACAAATCCTCTAAACTTGGCTCTAATAACAAGTAGAAATTACTCTATAGATTAGTGAGCTCTGATACCATGTAGAAATTCTGCAAATTCTCTACAAGTCTACCTCTGAGATCTATATAGAAAATATGATTGTAGATTAACCCAATAATGCAATATACCAAAGAAAAATACTATAATCTACTTCTACTATCAATTTGTGCGAGCTTAAAGATTGAGCAAGATCGAGTTGAACACATATAACTAGAAGAGGAAGAATTAATGCAGATGAAACACAGAAAATACTTACGGGAAAGCCTCAGTTGAAAACCCCACTATCTGTATTATCATACAAGGTGGAAATACATCAAAATTATACAAAGCCTTAGCTCTCACAGCTAGCCAGCTCTTAGTAGAATCCTCCTGGATTCTCACAGGCAAGCCTTCTCCTCTACACTCCAAGCTCCTATTTCCTTGCGTAGTTTCTCCCAGGTGATCCTCCTTTAACTAGTGGGACACTGCTCTCACACACAACTCTAACACACTAACAAAACTGCAAAATCCTCAAGGAACCTTACCTTGAGTGCATGCATGAGTTTCCTTTATACGAAAACACATGCAACTGATAGTACATTGTCCCTGACATTTAGCTCAACTAGGTCTTTCTTAGAACAGACATGCATGAGTTTCTGATGAGGGAATCTTCAGTTATCTAGAGTACACTAGTTGAGTGCATGCATGGATCAACTGACTGATAACTCACAATTAGTTCCTTAAATTGTTTGGAACTAATTTAACTAGACTTAACTCAGTAAATTGAGCTAACTAATTACAACTCAAATATAACTCAATCTTATCTCCTTAATTAAGGGATAATCTCCTTAATTTAAGGGATAACTATTGCATGACCTCAGAAAGAATTCTAACTTGAATTTCTCCAAATAATTAATCCATAATGAATTAATTAATTATTTCCAAGTAGCCGGTGAGACTAAATTTGATTTTAATTCACAATTTTAATTCAAGGACAAATTAAAATTGGAATATTCTTGTTGCCACATTTCAACAACGTACTGTCTGTGACTATGTCCCCCCAGTAGTGTCTCTGATCTGAGGTATCCTTAGTGACCATACTTTTAGGGACTAATAGTAGGTGACTGGGGCGGGCTGTCGTGGTACCTAACACATATATACCTACTCTGTCTTCAGTTTTTGGGAGGGTGCTTGTCTTCATGAGAGTACTTGCCCCTTAGTTTGAGGTTCGGGCAGAGCTCTAGAGTAACAGTAACTGTACATTTGTCTAGTTATCTATGTTATTCATTGTGAGAATGTGTTTCATCTCTAGTGATCGGTGCTTATCAGACAGGGTCATTTCCCTCTGCTTTTTGATTGATTTACTTAGTGTATTTTTTATTTCTTAGGCGCCAGAGTGTTATCATTGATACTTTAATAAACATCACTGTAAAATTTACTGATAAAAATTATCGACCACCATGGCTACATCTGGCCCTTATCGTCAATCTAGACAATTGTTAGGTCTTCCCTTGCTCACTGTGGAGGATCCACCAAGCTCCAGTGAATTGGATTCCTCATATTCAGGAAATCAGTCTCTGATATCTCACACAAAATCAGTTTGGACATCCCACAATTCAAGCTTACCAGAGGATTTCTTTACTGAAGGATTTCTTCCTCCATACAATCCTGTGATCACGAATCCGTTGGGCCCACTCTTGGTTCCCATTACATCTGTACCTCCTTTATCTTCAGTTGGAACACTTCCACCCGTCCCGTCGACGACTAACGGGTCATGGGATGTTTTGGACACTTTTGTCCCCCCACCACTTCCCCAGTCAATAATCAATACCACGCCTTTGATGGTGAACTCAACTATCCCATTTGTCCCAGGTTCAAACCCTATGGTGACACCTCCATGAGTGTAACCTAGTCTATTCCGGGTTGCATCCCTTTTGTGTCAACCCCTGTACCTTCGATAAGTGCTACACATAGTGCTCCTTATAACTCTCAATATAGCATAGTTAGCGTCGGTCCCTTCAACCAACAATATGGTTGGCATCCATTGTATAGTTCTAACCCCCACATTCAAGTATATGAGGGCACTTCTAATATGCATATACCAACTGGGAGCATAATAATTCCCCCTCCATTTTCAAGCATGCATGATTAGTCAGTGATTGACATGAACTGTCCTTATGTTAGACAAGGATCTATGGTTAGTTATGTGGCGTGTGGGAACCTGCAAGGGGGCCTCAATCAATCCATGGGAGCACGCTACTCACAACCTCAAATGAGTCAAGGGGGCACTACTTATCCTGGGGGCACTTCTATCCCCTAGCCTCACAATCCCTATGGAAACCCACAATGCAATACCATACCCCAAGCCACCTACTATACCATGCAACCTATGTATAATATTGGGAACAACATGATGGGAGGACCACAAGGATCCCCAAGTCATATGTCATCATCTTGGTTCGATTTTGGGGAGTCAAACACTTTTCCTTTCTTGGCAATGCTTTATGCCTAACCTGTACAAACTCACAAATGACCCCATCTATCATAACTTGGTTTGGCTGTCAATCCTACATAAAATATGGATAGACATCCTGAAGTTCGAAGCAAAACAAGGGGAGGATCCAGGTATAGATATCACCACCTATCATCTATGGTGTGTTTCTAATAATATTCGGTTACGTCTTTTTCCTTACACCGTTACTAGCAACACAGCCAAGTGACATTGAGTTACCACACGCGTCAGTCAATACCTTTGTTGCTCTAGTGATGGAGTTCTTAAAGCACTTCTAGCTACCCATCCACTATGAAACTTGAATGAAACTCCTCAATTCATTATGTCAGGATACTGCCACCCACATCTCTGATAACATACATGAATGGAGATGTAGGTGGAGGTTAGTCAAAGCTCACCTCCTAGACTATCTCTTAGTGAATTGGATCTGCAAGTCTCTACTCCCCCAAATCACTAAGGATGTCACCTTAGGTGGTGTAGTCATAGAAGACCAATCCATTTGTTGTGCCCAACACTTCGATATGATATATTCGTAGTCTGGCACTCTATATGATGTAATCCCTAATGCCCCTTGCAACTCCAATGCTCCGGCTACTCAGCAACCCAAAGCGCACAATAATGGGATTATCGGTGAAACCTCCAGGGCTACTGTAAAGCAACAGAACGACCACATTGCCCAAATGTCAGTGGACCCCTCTACCAAATTGACTGCTCTTCCTACGACTGCAATAAAATTTGTGCCGTATACACAAAAACCCGATGGTAAGAACAAGAAGGATAAGAAAAATACCATTCCTTCTTAAGAGCAGTCAACAAAGCAGTAAGACCCGAAGCAGAAGGTTGTTGCACCCTCTGACAATGGAAAGAATAAAACCACCAAGTTCTCTTGCAAAATCTGTGTTGAATACCAATTGACCTATCATTTTCCACGTCTTTAGGAATGCAGAGATTTCATTGCTAAAAAGGACATTGGTAGAACCCCTACTATCCTAAATAATCCTTTCCCTACTCAGTAGTAGCAACACCTTATCGCAAACCAACCCCAACCCCCACAAGGGGTAATGGTGGTTCACAACATCCTTCAGCTGGTGAAGGACCCTCTACCATTTACACCTTTGAAATGGTAGATCTACAAACTAGAGCCAAATCTTATGGAGCTCCTGTCACTCATGCAAAGGGTCCCTCCTCAAGTCAAAACCCACCACTGCCTAACGATCTTCATATCGAAAGGTTGGTTGCTGACCTTGTGATTCACCCCCCTAAAGGGGCACTTCGATGCACAACTCACAATACATCTGCACGTGCCACCCAAAACTACAACAATGTAGAAGACTTGGTGCAAGCATCATCAGCTATGTCGGCGCTCTAAGTATTACAGACATGTCCAACACAAAGAAAATATTTTCTCTTGGCTATTGGTGGTATCAACCCTCAGGATTCCATGCTTGCAATTTTTGACATGGAAGAATGTAAACCTCCCCTTTCTCACCATCTTTTATTTTACGTGCAAATATTTTTCAAAGGTAAAGGGATACATAGAACTGTCATAAACGAATGTGCTTCTACCTGTGTAATGTTGACTTCATGTTGGCTCGCTTTGTGTTCTCCAAACCTATCTCCGTCGTTGAATTCCCTTAAAGCTTTCGATGGCCACACTTTCATCCCAAAAGGTTACCTAGCTAGCTACCCCATCACCTTGTATGGGAAAATGGTAATGGTGGACATCGAAGTCGTAGATAGAAAGCACAACTATAATCTCTTGTTGGATCATAGTTGGACTTATGCCATGATTGCCATTGTGTTTACTATCTTTCGCATCATCCTATTTCTATTGGAAGGAAAGGTAGTCACTGTAGACCAGTTGTCCTTTTTCACCCCTGATTATTCCCTGTTACCAAGTGGCTTTGTACCCTTAGTGGGTGATGTACCTCACTCTTACTTCAGTATCAATATCGGTCTACTGAAGGGCTCTTCCCTGATGGGTTGCTTCCCTCTTCTACCACCAACAGTTCCATAGACGGTCAATATGGTTTCATCGATTCCTCACGAACTTACTTATCCTTGGATCTTATTGGCCCCTTCAAACATTGACACTTACGGAGAACAAATTCTACTGTCACCAACTGAATTGGCCTACTAGGCCATTCAATCTGCATCTAAGTCTCCGGTCACTTTGGTCATTGCCAACAGTACCACTACCCCTCCAATAAAGGCTCCTTCTTTTGAACCCCTCAGTCAAGTCCTACCTACGGAAAAATCTATTAGAGAGATCATGAGTTTAGAAGAGTGACCTTGGGAGGACTCACACCATCGTGTTTCGATATTTTATTTGGACATGATGCCTCTTTAAATCCTGTCACCTGACGCACCTAAAATTGTTTATTCACCATATACGACTATCCAAACTTTGGAATCAGAAGGAAACATGGGAAATATTTTAAAGACATTGCTCATCGATATTTCTGTCACGAAAAGCATCGTGGAAAACATCCATCTTGGAGCAGATTGCAATCCTGAGGAAATTGCAAGCTTCACATGCATTTTTAAGGAATTCTACGATGTATTCGGTTGGTCTTATGAGGAAATGCACAACATAGATCCTTCTAGTGTCTAGAATGAGATCAATATATACAATAATGATAAACCTGTCCACCAAAGGATTCGACCAGTCCATCCTCGCAAAAGGGCAGCCATCAAGACTGAGGTGGAAAAGTTGTTGGGTGTTGGTTTTGTCTATCCCATTCCCTTAATGGAATGGATTTCCAATCTGGTTCATGCTGATAAGAAACAAGGAACCATCCGCATATGTGTTTACTATTGATACTTGAATGCCACGTGTCCAAAGGATAATTATCCGACACCATTCATCGACCAAATCATTGATGACTGCACCGGTTGTGAATCATTTTCACTCATGGATGGATTGTTAGGTTACAACCAGATTTCTATAAAAACCAAAGTCCAACAGAAAACCACCTTCATTTTCTCATTGGGAATCTTTTCCTATCGAAAACTCCCATTCGGTTTAAAGAATGTTGGAGCAACATTTCAAAGAGCCATGGACCACGCATTTCACAATATCAGGCATACCATTCAAGCTTACTTGGATGACCTTCTAGCCCATTCCAAGCAGCGAGCACAATACCTAGATCATTTAAGACCTATCTTTCTTAGGTGCCAATTTTATAATCTACATCTAAATCTGCATAAATGTGTTTTCTTTGTCAAGTCTGGATGCTTACATTGATTCATTATCTCCAAGTACGGGATTAGAGTTTATCCCAATAAGGTAAAGGAAATTACTCAATTGCTTGAATCATGATCCATTCTGCAGCTCCAACGTTTGTAAGGGAAAGAAAAGTTTTTATGACGGTTCATTGTAAACTATGCCAAGTTGATGAAAGGCTTTATGCACCTACTTAAAAATGGAGTGTCGTATCTATGGGATGATCAAGCTCAACAATCATTTGATTCCTTGAAAGAGGCACTTATATCAGCCCCACTCCTTATCGCTCCTAATTATGGGTGTGATTTTCTTCTATACCTAGTAGCATCACCATCCTCTCTAGGAATGGTCTTGGTTCAAACTCATGATGACCAGAGTGAACATGTGATATATTATCTATCGAAAGGTTTGGCTACACTAGAAATCAGATATTCACATGTTGAAAAGTTTTCCTTAGCAGTTGTCTTTGTTGTGAACCACTTCCGACATTACATACTGCTGTGACAGACTATTGTCATTGCCTTGGAGAATCCCATCAGGCACATTTTGTCTCGTCAAGTAGTTGGAGGGAAATATTCAAAATGGATCATGATCCCCCAGCAATTTTATTTGGTTATCGTTGCTACCAAGGCAAAAAATTCCTTAGTATTTGCTAAACTTTTGCCATATCTTCCCATTTTCGATCCTAATGAGACAGCCCATGATCCTCATCTGGATGAAGTTGTCTCTCTTATCAACACTACTGACCCTTGGTATGTTGACATTCTTGTCTACCTCGAAGTGCAATGGTTCCACCCTGAGCTATCGTTAGGTGACCTTCATCGCATCCGCCACCAAGCGTGAAACTATTTAGTGCTTAATGATACATTATATCACCGTGGTGTGGATACAGTTCTTCAATGTTGCCTCACTCATGAAGAGGTGGAACACATTTTAAACGACTTCCATGTTGGGGCATGTGGCGATCATCTTTCTAGCATATCTATTGCACATAAAATTTTGCACGCAGGCTACTACTTTCCAACCTTGTTCAAAGATTCTATCAAGGCTATCTGGTAATGCCATCCTTGTCAAGTGTTTACAAATTTCCCTCTGTTAATGTGATGGGGTCTGCACACTTAGCCGTGAACTTCCACCCTAGGTATCTTATCCGGGTCCAATAGAGGTGATAGTGGGAGTCCACAGCTAAGTGCGGACCCCAGGGCTTTAGTCTCTCCTTGAGCACTGCTTCCTTGTGCAACATTGCATCCACCTGTTCCTTCAACTGCTTGGACTCCTACATTGTGACTATTCTCTGTGTCAGTGCGACGGTTCGTGTTGTGCCCTTAACCTCATCATAGCACTGTTGGAGCTCACCCACTTCCATCTCTAGCCTTTGTACATTGGGGTCCTCCTGCAATTTAGTTAGGACCTCAAATGATTGTTCAAATAATTGCGTGCAGACTTCTACTGCACTATCCACTGCCACTACTACTTATTTGATAGTGGTCGCCTGTTGTTCCTTCACTTCTGGTGGATTTGAAGGCTGGGCCCCCAACTATAACTCTCTAATTTTTAGGTTCAACTCCAACTAAACCCGCACCATCTCAATCTAAATGTTGTAGACCCCTATGGTCAACTTGGAGATGCATACCTGTTTCTGGGAAAACTAGTGTCTTTTCAATCGACTAGCCCTCTAGGTTTTGCAGCTACCCTAGAAACAACAATTTAAAGAAATTTGTGATTTCTTATATGTATAATAGATAAGAGAAAGACAAAGGAACCAACCTGGATCTTCCACTTAACTCCTTCCTTGATATTTCTCCCCCTTGACAGAGCTTGCAACTCCTCTCTGTACTTATCCCGATTGGAGAGTACTTATAGAAACACAATAACAAGGAACTGTCAAAGCATCTTGATCTATTATATCATAGGAATTATAGAATCAGAAATTTAATGAACATATAATGGTAACCATAAATAATAACATTCACAATTTCACAGTTATATGGAAGAAAAGTCAAAGAACTTTATTATATAGAAGGGAGAATTAAAACCCAGTTGTCTGATCCAGCATCATCCTCCTAGCATCAAATCCCTCTTCACCTCATGAAAAGCAAGATCACACCAACTATACAATGCTCTTTCTCAAATACAAACTATCAGCACTTTCTTGCAAATTACAAAATTACAGCCTTCAGATCTCTCAGATGAGGGATCCATTTATAGATGTGTGCAAGGGTGTGAGTCATCTTTGGGTTTTTTATTAGTGTCATTCCACTTGTTGAATTTGCTTCCACTTGGAGATTTCTTTGATCTCTTACTCATCCTTGGGTGAATTTAGAGAGGCAAGTGTCATAGGAGAAGTTTCTACAAGATTCCATGAGCATCCACTTAGCAAACTGTCTCGGACATTTGTCCATCCTCGCTCATTGCACCCTACAGAAGGCCTCATCAGTATGCATCACACTTGGCTAGTGTAGAAGTTAGTATGCATCATACCCTGATAGTGGAGCAGTCAGTATGGTCCTGTTTAGGTCAGTTCGGGATGGTTTTTCAAGTGGAACTTTTGGGGAATGATGTAGTCAGTTGACCATGATGTTTTAGGGTATGAAAAAAAACTTTTAGGGGTTAAAGAGCCCTAGTCTATTGACATATAAGATTGGGGTTGAAGTGCCCAAATATGTCTATAACAGTTGCCCCCTAAAGCATGAAGTCGTAAATCTTTGATGTCGGGTGAAATGTTTTATCATGATGATCCGAGGTTTCAAAGTAGAAGGTGACTCGTATAAGATACAATACAATACATCATAATAATATAATTTTCATGATCTAGCTAAGGTGAGCATTCCCATGCTCAGCTATACAAATTCATTTCATGTACATAGAACAGATAATCGTCTGCAGTGGTAGACTGATGATTCTTCATATGTAGAATCATCATCCCTAGCTTGCATGACCATCTGTGCAGCTTCTACGTACATTTGACATCTTTATATCCCTTAATATATCACAGCCCAAATGGATGAAGCTAGATCTGGGGTCTTCAAATTCATTCAATCTTCGTTCGATGTACAAGTCGATCCATGTGAAGAGATGTTTTGAAGTCAAACATGGAAAGACATCGCCTGATTACCAATCAATAATGTGATTTGTTAACAGACACGAGAGGAATCACCGATAGTGACATGACCCTTAAGGCACAATAGTACACTTCACGTGGTGTGAATATATAATCCGATGTCGAACACCACGCAAAATCATATGGTCGAAGGCCATTGATGTCAACCTGTCGCTGGAAGTGAGAAACTTGCCATTGAGGCATGCAAGCTTAAAAGTACTGAAAGGTTTGTTTCTAAGTCAATGTTTTGGATAATGAGCTGATGTCGACAAGAAGTGACCCATTGGAGGAGGGCCTTAATGTATCCCACATCTATGACACGAAATGAAGCAAATGATTTTCTGCAAGTGAAAACGATCTAACGACACAAGGTTTAGGAATGGCGGTCATGAAAAATGGAGGGTGAAGGTATCACATTGGATGAGGCATAACTGGATTGTGGTTTCTCAACTGAATGAATTCTCTTGAACATATCGGCGACACTAAGATGTATTGGTAGCATTAACCCCAACAGATGGATGGTATGGAGGACCGATGGTGATATGACCGGTGAATGAAATAACCCAACCCAACTCAATCATCGTGATGGAGTGAAACTTTCATTTTCAAGAGCGACCTGCTACCATAAAATTCTTAAAGTTTTCTTCCCTCTTTCCCTAGTCATTGCTGACTAGCACCTCTTTATTTTTTCAATCTTGAGGAGCATAACATATGCTTGTTCTATAATTTTCCCTTTGGGAAAACCTGTCGCTATGTTTTAACGAGTCTAGCGACAGTGAAACTCATTCTTGTCTTGGTGGACAAGTTTGTCACTATTGTTTTAACGAGTTTAATGACAAATAGAGCTCGGTCCTTTTCCTGTTTAGAGAGTTTAAGAAGGGACAAAAAGGAAACTCCAACAGTTCTTTTTCATAGGATAATCCCTTAAGTTTGAAAAAGGATAAAATAATACGAAAGGGATGACTTTTCGATCACTTTAGGGAGCCAAAAATACAAGCGCACGAACTTTTTCATGAGATAATCCCTCAGGTCCGAAAAATATTAAAATGTACAAAAGGAATGACTTTTCCAATCACTTTAACGAGCTGAAAAAACAAGCGCTCGAAAATCTTTTCATAATTAACGAGTCTGAAAGGAGTTTAATGGGGACTCGTTTTTGAAGAACAAGTGGTGTTTAGGGTAGCAACTGGTTCCAGGTAAGCTTGGAACTTCTCAAAACATGGGGATGTGAAGAGGTTGGCTAACAAAACCGCTCATCGCAGCTATTCCTCAGAAAGGGGTAAACAATCAAGTGGAAGTGTATGATCAGCCAAAAGAATGGAGCTGATGGTAGGAACACAACCAAGGCTCAAAAGGCTAATAGCATGGCAATCACAAAGGTTATTTACTGAAGGTGGGTTCATTTTTTAACGAGCTTGAACTGTGGGGAACTATGCTCGGTGGTAGGTTTATTTCTAACGAGCATGAACCATGCAATAACATATGCTCAGTTTTTAGTTTTTATTTTTATGCAAGCTAGAAACAACAAAACTAAAAAAACTAGAAAAGACAAAAATAAAAAGCTACCAAAACTAAAAAGCTAAGGAACTACTGAGGTTAGGTAGGATGGTTTCGTCTGCAAAATAGACAAAACACTTCCTTTGCTTCATCCACAGGATAGACGAAGGTGAATTTTTTGTTGGACCAATCACCTAACCAAAGAAGCTACAAAGCTAAAAAAGCTAAAAAGCTAAAAGGCTAAAAAATGAAATTGAAAGAGGTTTACATGCCCCCAGCATGATGAAAAGGAGAGTCTCTTGTAACCATATGGAAACTTCTGTGGTTACGTAGGATTGTTTCTTCCACATAGCAAACAAAACACTTCCTTGGCTTCGTTCGCAGCATTGACAAAGGTGAATGGTGTTTCAGACCAATCACATACCCACAGGAAACATATATTTTTAGCTGGGTTTGTTCGCCAAATAGACAAGGGTGCATGCCCCCTAAGCTTCGTTACATTCACCAGACTACTTGCAGTAATTAGGTGGATGGAATGAAGGTTTGAGAGACACTGCTGATGTACAAGGACCATTTAGGGATGATGATCAACTTTGAGCCATGCTTGAACCGGGAAATGAAAGTTGTTCAACGGCAATAATTTTGCCTTCATGTTGGAAACACATCACTCAAAAGAG
This sequence comes from Pinus taeda, assembly GCA_000404065.3. Lineage (NCBI taxonomy): Eukaryota > Viridiplantae > Streptophyta > Pinopsida > Pinales > Pinaceae > Pinus > Pinus taeda. Next base: position 27,198 of record APFE030217005.1, on the reverse strand, counting down.
TGTTGAAACAATAGCTTCCATGTTGTAAACATAGTCACGTCCAAGGAGTAGATTGTAATCTAACGGTCCTGGGACTACCATCACGTTCAGGTGAACGATTTTCCTTCCAAAAGTTATCGGTAACTTAGGAAGGATCTCTGATAGTCGATTGGTTCCTTTGTTAAAGCCTGACAAATTCTGTGTAACGGGCATGAGTGATCGCGAACCAAGCACTTTCCAAGGAGTTAAGGAAAGGATACTCACTGATGCCCCTTCATCTATGATAGTGCTAGAAAGATCATTTTATAAACTTGTACTATGATTCAGAAAGGCACATAAGAAGGAAGGTGAGATCTCGCTAGTCGATTCCAATTAAAGGAAGTGACTAGACTACTTGGAGGGGTTACCGAATAAACGAGTGAAATAACCCCTTGAGTAGAAAGAACTGGGGGATTATCTTCCTGTTGTGAAGGAACGGGTGGATTGCCCCCAAGTTTATCATACTTTGATGTAACAAAAATAATTTGAATAATATCGTTCTCACTCTGTTCGGGAAGTGAATGTTCTGAAGGTAAAACTGGGTCAACTGTCACCTCGACTTGTTGACTTTCATTGGGTGTAGACTAAGAAGATTCACTTTCAGTGATAGGAATTTTGACTGATGGTTGAGTTATATCAGTCGGATTTTAAATTAGTGAAGGACTTGGGGAGATTTTCTTGTATCCATATGGAAGTCGCTGCGGTGTAGCTGGATGGTTATGAAAGACTCTTTTGGCTTCATCCAAAAAAGAACAACAAGGAAGAGTATGGTCCCCTTCACATAATCTACATGGAATTTTTACCTTTCCTTTCTATCCATGAACTTCACTATTACTAGTTGATGGTGTGCTATCAAGATGATCATCAGAGGTTGATGACACCTAACGGTGTGAATGGGGAGACCGTTCTCTCAAGACACGAGGAAGGAAAGTACAGTCTCGATGAAAATGGTCTCCTTTACAAATTACACAAGGAAATTTGGGTTTAGGAGATTTAATGTGCAGATTTTCACCAGATGATTCATGGTTTCCCCTTTGCTGAATCAGCTTCTTCTTCTTCCTCTCCTTCCCTTTCTTCTTCTTCTCAGCCACCTGGTTACTAGCATCACTATTTTCACTGAGCGAAGAGGAAGAAAGGGAGGGAGAAACAAACGAAGAAGAAGGTGAAGGGTCAACTTCAGTACCAACTGGATGCTTATTCGATTGTGGAGGAATCATGGTATTTTGAATCACAGAGGCTGAGAACAACCATGCTAGCAGGCCAATTGTAATTCCTGGAAGTGACAATGTAGCCATATACAGAGCACCAATATTTCCCCAAGACGAAAATGGACTAGGATTCCCCTCAAAAGGGATTCCATGATTGGTGGACTCCATATATCTCAACTTAAGATCAACGAAGCAACAGGGATGTTATTATGAATTAAATAGATTTTAATGACACTTTGACATAACTTTGTTTTTTCAATTTTTAAGAGTCGAGAAAAAGTTAAAGATGACTCTAGTCGCCTTCAATTTTTAATGAGCCTGAAGTGAGAAGTGCTTAGTTGGACCTTTTTCTTTTAAAGAGTCAAAAAGGAACGAAAGTGACTACTTTGGAAATCTAGATAGAGGGATTGCCAAACCAATCGTAAAACTACAATATACACCTTGGTGATAAATTAAAGAGAAATTACCAAGGACTTATGTACAACAGTTAATGTTCCTGAATGTTGTGTTCAGTGCATTGTGATCGATATGGCAACAGACACGACTTCGTATGGATAAAGGATATAAGCCTAGTGTGGTGTCCCAATATATATGCAATGGTATGAGGAGCAGAAGTCTGTGCTAGCACTTGTCGTATCAAGGAGAAGGATTCACCCAACCTTTAATGAAAACGATAGTTACTAGTTTTTACAACGTCGGAACACGTCTCTAGCCTAGACCTCTAGATGTGTTACATTAGGTTCCAAAGAATTGTTAGGTTCATTGAGATTTATTTTAGAGTTGATCTTGTTTAAAGTTTACTTTTCAATGGTTCACTACATGATGTTGATTTCAAATTCCTAAAAGTGCTATCTACAATGATAAACAATCATTGTTTATTTTGATCAATGAAAATCCTAGCTACTAGGGAAAGAAAATTACAATTCTTTCAAGCAAAGAGCAAAGAGCACACACTAGTGCATTTTCCTAAATCGTTTTTCACACACAAACTAAATGCCAATGCAAATGCATTTATTTTCTTTTCGTTCCCCTTAATGTGAAAAATGCCAAAAAGGAAAACTAAGTATAACAAAGATCTGAAATATTTTACTTAAAGCGACATTTTCAACAATTTATTTTTCAAAATAGAAAGGAAGACTAAACAACACTTTTCGATTTCAAATAGAAAATGCTTTTGACACTTCAAATATCAACAAATCAAATCAAATACTTGAAGAAAAGTTCAATTTACTATTCAGGGAAGGAACGCTCAACGACACTTCTCTTTTTTGACACAATACGACATTTTTTGTACCAAAATGACAATTTGACTTAAGAAAATTTTCGACAAAGGATTGTAAATGATGGAAAAATACATAAAAAGTTTTACTAATCCTAATAAAAGGAGACTGATCTATGTGATGCAAGCAGGATTCAGTAATGACGTATTGTTCATAAGCAACAAATACAACAAAACAGAGCTGAAAAAAAGGACAAAACCCCCAAATTTCAAGAATGGAAATAGGTTCAATCAATCATCACACCTGGTCTTCACAGATATAGTGATGAATCGCTTCTACAACACTTGCTAAGTGCGATGCATACTGGTTGACAGTGACAGACAGTGCAATGGGCTAGGGAGCACAACTGAAGTGGGTTTTGGCCCAAATTTGCAGCTGATTTCAGTGAGTTAAGCTGGGCTATGATGGACAGTAAAGAGAAAAGTACAGAGGAATGATCTTGAGAGGTTACTGAGCTACCAAAAGGACATCTAGAATGCTTTTAAGTCAAATGTTTAATTCATAAACTAAACTAGAGATTGACTGAAGCAACATTCATCTACTATGCAATTGCAAAGCAAGATCAATTTGAAGTCTACATGGCTGACTTCAGGCTCCGTCTATAGTTTATAAAACAAACAACAACAACAAAAAAACATTTATTCGATCCCCAACAGAGTCGCCATTTTTTTCTGGGAAAACTAGTGTCTTTTCGATCGACTAGCCCTCTAGGTTTGGTAGCTACCCTAGAAACAATAATTTAAAGCAATTTGCGATTTCTTCTATGTATAATAGATAAGAGAAAGAGAAAGGAACCAACCTGGATCTTCTTCTTAACTCCTTGCTTGATCTCTCTCCCCCTTGATAGAGCTTGCAACTCCTCTCCATACTTATCCCGCTTGGAGAGTACCTGTAGAAACAAAGGAACAAGGAACCACCCAAGCATCTTGATCTATTATATCATAAACATTACAAAATCAGAAATGTAATGAACATAAAATGGCATTCATAAATAATAACATTCAAAATTGCACAATTATATGGAAGAAAAATCAAAGAACTTTATTATATAGAAGGGAGAATTACAACCCAATTTTCTGATCCAGCATCATCCTCACAGCATCAAAGCCCTCTTCACCTCATGAAAAGCAAGACTACACCAACAATACAATGCTCTTTCTCAAATACAAACTATCAGCACTTCCTTGCAAATTACAAAATTCCAGCCTTCAAATCTCTCAGATGAGGGATCCATTTATAGATGTGTGCAAGGGTGTGAGTCATCCCTGGGTTTTTAATTAGTGTCATTCCACTTGTTGCATTTGGTTCCACTTGGAGATTTCTTGGATATCTTACTCATCCCTGGGCAAATTTAGAGAGGCAAGTGTCATAGGAGAAGTTTCTAGAAGATTCCATGAGCATCCACTTAGCAAACTGTCGCGGACATTTGTCCATCCTCGCCCATTGCACCCTACAGAAGGCCTCATCAGTATGAATCACACCTGGTTAGTGTAGAAGTCAATATGCATCACACCCTAATAGTGGAGAAGTCAGTATGGTCCTTTTTAGGCCAGTTCTGGATGGTTTTTCAGGTGGAACTTTTGGGGAATGATGTCATTAGTTGACCATGATGTTTTAGGGTATGAAACAAAACTTTTCGGGGTTAAAGAGCCCTAGTTTATCGACATATAAGATTGGGGTTGAAGTGCCCAAATATGTCTATAACAGTACCTCGATTGACTCCTCCTCTAGAATAGCTAACTCTAGGACCATTCAGCAGGCCTCCCTGATGACCTACATAATCCGTTTTCTCTGATTGGTCAACTCGGTCTCTGCGGTGAAGTCAACATTTCTTTGTAGGGCCTTCGACTCATTATTGATCCACTACTAATTGATCACTTGGAGGGCACAGTGCTCTCGGGCCCTTAGATCTACAATTACTCCATCCTGCAAGAGGTCGAGTGCTTCGCACGGGAGAGTTACCAAGTTCAACTCAACTCCCTTTAAGGCGCTGATAGTGGGCCTGACAGCCTCATTCCCTATGGTCAGTGCTTGATCTGGCAACACTACTGCACTGGAAGTCTTCGTGCGCAACATATTGGCAACCTATAAAGTGCCGATATCCAGGATGTTAGACATTGTGCCAACCTACAATGCATGGGTCTGCAGCACCTGCAACCTGTCTAGATAGCCCCTAGGATGATTCGCTGCTATTGTTCAAATTGTTGCAGGGCCTCCGCGGTGACATCCCTAACTATGTCACTGATATCACGTAAATCACCCTCTGTTAATATGATGGGGTCCAAGGAGGTCTTGGTCACCTTTGATTTCTTGCTGGACCCTCCCTTCTCTATCTCCCTTGGGCGCTTGATGCGAGCGGATGTCTCTTGAGGGTCCACACTGTGCTCCTCATCTATCTCCTCCTTGGTCTCAAGTGAAAGCAACCACGTGCCTTTATCAAATCCTCACTTTGTCCTAGCTGTCTACTTTCCTGTCTGCTGTGAAGCATCGCGCTCTCCCTAAGCCTTATTAGTAGCCTCCTTCCTCTTCATTTTAGCCTATTGTGTCATCTTAACCTTGGCCTTCTTTTTCTTCTACGTGATGGACTTGCTTCCACCCACCACCAAATCTGTTGTAAAGTGCCACTCTACCAACCATCGAGTAAGCACTACATCAATGGCATCATCTGTTGCCAAATACGGCAAGTCATACCATTTCTGCGCAAGGTCCTTCCACGCCCTAATGGAGACTCAATGCAAGTTTTCCTTAAATTTAGCGTAATCGTTCTAGTTGGCATACACCATAGGTGAAAATCATGGCTTATGATTGATGGCCATCCATATGTTCATTTCCATCAAGATCCAAAAGGTCTTACTGTCCCTGACTCACTGCGTGTCCTTGGTCACCCACAACGAAGCATACTTCGCTACTTCTGGGAGTTCTAGTGTGACTGAAGGAAACTGACTATCCTTTGGCAGCTCCCATGCTACCAACACAATTGCCAGTAAGAGCCATACATAGTGGAATGTCTTGTTGAGATCTTGTGCTTCGCGACAATTTGCCAGGAACTCTCCACGAAGGTAGTCTAACCAGTTGAACTAGACTCCTTTAGTGCATTGTGCTGCGAGTGCGACGATAGGCGGCGATACCTCATCGACATGAAACTTCCTCATCACCTTCCCTGCTAAGATCTTTATGGCTACCTTCACAGCAGGGTCACAGACACTGGATATAGTGTATCCGCTCAGCTTATTCACTAGTTTAAATTTTTTTCATTGATTCTGCGAGACCGTGCTCATCACCTTTTCTGTCAAAGATCATGACTAGATTCTCTCCTATATATGGCAATTGCATTATCCGGTGAATCAACCTATCCATGATGGCTATCGAATCCTCAAGCCACAACACCCATCATGTACCAAACGCAGCAGCTACTTGATGACCAAAATTTTCATTGGGGTAAGGCTATAGTGCGGTACCCAGAGTAGGTTGAGCAACCCTACCTTTCCTACTCCCTTGAGCCACTTCTGTGGCTCTAATGCAGTCATTCCTGAATTTGTATCAATGATGCAGTGAATCAGTTGCTCGATCGCTAGGTGTGGGGACTTCTTGTGGTCCACCAAGTCCTAGTCTTCAAGTTTTAGTAGTAGCACTCATGCCAAGCTCGGACTGTCAAAAATAATGTCATCCAACAGTAGAGGGGTTTGCAGGGTATTCTTACTCTCATCAATGTCCTTTGGCACCTTGGACTTAGGCTTGCATGGAGGGACATACTTCAGCAACCTAGTAATAGGGTCTGCACCCTTGGTGTCAACTTCATCCACGTCAACTCCCACATCCTCGTCATCCATCGGGATATCTTCAGTATCTTTCTCCTCTAGTTCTATGTTTATGGCCTTGCCTTTCTCCTATGCAGTAGGCTTTAGTGGGTTTCTTCTTGGTGAAGCTTGCACTAGTATGGTAGGCTACTTTCCCTTCTTGTCCTTCATGGTTTCTTTGGTTGGGGTTGGATTTGGTCTCGGCATCCTTGGTGATTTAGGGACCTTCACCAATACTTTGGCCACTTCCGGAGTAGTTACTTTTGCCTCTATTTCCATTTCCTGTGCTAACTCCTCTACTACTTCCTTGGTATTTATAATTTCTATGAGTGTTGACATAACGCTTTCTAACAGTGCTCGCATCGTCTCTAGTATGTCTGCGAATGTAGGAGTCTCTTTGAAAGTCTCAAAGAATTCTCAGTTCATGGGTGTCTGAGAGCTCAACAACGCAATTCTCAAAATGCCAAGTGCTTTTCATTGAATAACCACTTGTAATTTATAGGGCATTTTGAATTCAAATCCGACCATTCCCCCTAAAATGTGGTTCATTAATGTTGTATTATTGGCAGATTTTCAAGGATCTGAGCCATAAATTTAATCTTAAATGTAGGCCACCCGCTCCATTTGGCCACATTTCAACTGTAAAATCATGAATAGTAGCCTTAACGGTCACTTTCCAACTGACCTGCACAATTTCTCCCTAGATAGCGTAGCTCCCTCTGCCCTGCCACGTACCTTGTGACACTTCCTTGCTTCGCACCATCCTCCAATCGCATAGCTCCCAAACCCGGGCAATGTAGTTTATAGTCCAGTGCCTCCTTTCAGCTACCTACAGTGCTAAGATTGTGCTACCTTCATCTAGTCACATGGTCAGACTGCCGACATATGGCTTCAATTGAATATCATTCAACTTTCCTGGGAAGGGATCTCCATTCAATTTGACCAGTTGTACCACTCCTCCGTCGGTAATCTTCTTAATGACATAAGGCCCTAACGAGTGCATCCTGAACTTCCTTGGACATTTATCAAACTTATTATCATCTAACAAAACCAGGTCATTTACCTTAAGGGTGCGCAGCTTAATATGTTGATCATGCCATGGCTTTCTACGCTACTTTTGGACCTGTTGGTGAAATCCAGCTAGAAATATCTCTTCCTCAAGCTCATCTATCTGTGCGAACATCTCCTCCAGGGATCCACAATTCATCATACCTGCAAGTACCACTATGCGCAGTGTAGGCACAATATATTCCATAGGCATTACAACTTCAACACCATAGACAAGCCTAAAGGGGGTTTTTCCAGTCAACTTCTTACATGTCGTTCGATAAACCCATAGTACTGCAGGTATGTGTAGGTCCCAATCACTTTGATGAGCATTGCAAACCTTGGTCAAAATGTTCTCCAGCACTTTATTGAATCCTTTCACCATCCTGTTAACCTGTGGGTGATAAGGTGTGCTCTTTTGGTGGTATACCTGAAATTCCTCCATTAGCGTGCCAATCGTCTCATTTAGAAAGTGCTTACTAATATCACTCATCAGGACCTTTGGATAGCCAAATCATGTTAGTACATGCTTAAAGAGGAACTTCACATCAGTTGTGCCTGTGTAATCCTTCACAGGCTGTGCCTCTGCACAATGAGTCAAGTACTCCGTCGCAGTGATAATGTAACTTGCTCCCATATTTCCTTGGGGTTGAATGGGTCCCACAAAATATATCACCCATTTCTCAAAGGGTTGCAACGTCATCAATGGATTCAAAGGCATCTCATCCCTCCACGATGGCCTTCCAATCCTTTGACACACATCACATGCTTTGCAATATGCTTTTGAGTCCTGATGAAGGAGTGGCCACCACAACCCTGCACGTAGAATCTTTTGTGCAGTTTCTCTCCCTGCATCATGTCCTCCCGCAGCACCCCTATGAGAATCTGTGAGGAGGATGCTTCTTTCAAACTAGGGTACATATCGTCACAATATCTCATCAGACCCCATTTTTTATAGATGCCCGGAAATGACAGGGAAATCTGTCGTGCGCACAACTAATTCCTTCTTCTGCTGAACAATGTATCCTTCTAAGGTAGTTCATGTCGTGAGAAAGTGTATTATATCCTCAAAATGACCATCTGGGATGTGCACTGCAAATACCTACACGTAAAAAAATCCTTCCTCCAAATTAGTGGCTCTTCCCCTGTTTCAATGCGCAACAGATGGTCTGGTCCTGCATTCAGTCGTCCAGGCTTCACAATAACTTCAATCATACTCTTGGAACAGTAAGAGCCACATACAGATTCTCCCCCCAAACACAGGCTTATTGACCAGGTATTTCAGTGTGGAACGATCTGTATACATCTTAAAATGGCCTCCCAAAAAATAGTGCCTAAACTTCTATAGTGCATATACCATAGCTAACCCCTCGCGCTCAGTGGTGGAATAGTTCTTCTCAGCCTTGGATAACCTTCTACTTACAAATGTGATAGGGTGGTCTAGGTCTTCCCCAGCAACATGTGTAAGTACTACTCCCACCGCTATACATGATGCGTTGACATGTACATGAAACTCCTTCTTCCAATCCTGGAAGACTAGGATCGGTGTAGTGACCATGTTTTCTTTCAATACATCCAAACTTTTCTTACCATCTTCGCTCTAGTAGAACGTGACATCCTTCTTCAACAATTTCTCCATAGGCACAATGATCTGGGCATAGCCTTTTATAAACTTTCTGTAATATCCCATATGTCCTAGGGTAGCACACATCTGTTTCACACTCCTCGGCACTTCCAAGTTCAGTATCACTGCAATCTTCATGAGATCTACCATCAGTCCCTGTCTGTAAACCACATGACCTAGCACAGTCCCAAAGGGAACACAAAATAGACATTTCTTTAGGTTCAGTGCATCTAGTATCTTCAACAGGTATCCAGCATCAACTGTAGGCTTGCTACACGGTGTTTCACCAGCCCAAACACGATCCAATCATCAAAGCATACTTCTAGGAACTTATGAATAAACCCCTTGAATGCAACAACAACTACGCATGAGAACATTGCAAGCACATTCTTTAATATGAATGACATTACAGTGTACTGGAAACAACCCCACTCAGTCGTGAAGGTTGTCTTGTTCCTATCTTCTAGCGTGATTTTGATCCGATGGTACCCTGAGAACCCACTAGTAAAGGAATATGCTTCCTAGCCACCCACATTGTCCAACACTTCATCAATGAATGGAGTCAAGAAAGGACCATGTATGCAAGCGTCATTGAGCTTTCTGAGATCCATGCATATCCTTATTTCTTCCTTTTGCTTCTTCTCCTGTACCACCATAGGGCTTACCTAGTCAGATTCTTCCATAGGCTCCATAATGCCTACCACAAGCATCTTGTCTAGCTTTAAGTAGACCTTTTCCTTATACTTTGGATTGAGACAGTAAATCCTTTGCTTAACCGGCTTCCTATCGAGTTTCAACATGATCTTCATAACACCTAGGTCCCCGATTATCCCTTTTAGATTCGTAAACTTAGTAGGGAATAAATCCTGGTATTCACAGAGCAATTTAGTGACCTTATCCATCGTCGCGTTGTCCCAGTAATCTACAATCTTTGCGAATTTGGGTTTTGCCTCTGTACCAATGTGTACCTAATTCGTTTTCAACGACGTGGTTTTATCAAGGTTATCAATCTGTAATCCTTCAATCTCGTGGTGACCTTCTGTTTCTGGAATGTTGATCTTTCATGGATCCTCATCCTCCTCTTTGGTGGTTCCATTATAGCATTCTAGCATGTGACTTAGCTGACTAGCCCACTCAGCCTAAATCAAGCCTAAAGGATCTTGTGGTATCCTAAAGATTGCTGCTTTCACCTCTTCTAGCGCTTCATCAATATTGTCAAACCCATCTTCAAAATTGAATGTCATTATGAAACCCTTGTGTAGAATATCCCATTCACCTGTACCATGGCGGAGCTCTATTTCCACATACTAGTTCATCAGGATGATATCCAGTCTGTGACAGAATGAATGCACCCATTCAAGTTGGGGCTTCTCTCCATAATGCTGGCCCATCATACTTATCTGTTATTCACATCTCTGGCTTCCCAAAGTGAGTTCTCATCATTCGCCTACATTCGCGCCAATCATCAAACCTTCCCTTATGCGTAACCCACCACCTTGTGGGCGTAGCATGCAATGCCTAGTCCATCACCTAGAAGAGATAATTTTCTAGTACCTCCCTCTCAAAAGCATCCAAAAAAATATCTATATCATTCAAGTCATCATAAGTAGCAAAATTTCTTACCTCTGATGACACACAGTGTGGCGACCGGGTCATCATGTTATAGCTCAGCGTAGTTACTTCGTGTAACTGATTCTGCCAATGCTCATGTTCTTCATCGGAGTCCAAGGTGCATGAGATCTCGTGATCCCAAGTAATTCATCCATCCGCAGTGGGATTCACCTAATCTTAGTATCACGTTGTTATCTTACAGATACAGTCAAAATCGTCATCACTCTCTTAATCACAGGCTGGTTCAGTATAATGCGAACCTTCAATAGGATCTAGGGGTACTATTACACGTAGCGATTTCTTCTCAAATATCATCTTTCACTTCTTTAGATTGATTACCTCATTCATATCAATAGTCCAATCAATTCTAAGGAGCATAAGATAGAGGTTATTGTCATCCACAATTTCTATTACTTCAAAATCAGCCAACACGCTCGCACCCTCAATGTCTATAGTCACCCCCTGTAGCCGCCTCATGGGGATGATCTTCTGTTGATTCACCATCCTTAGCTGAATCAGAGACCATTGCAACATAGGTCTCCCCATCTGTTCCCAAGTCTTCTGTGGTAGGACGTTTGCCATTGACCCTAGGTCCAAGATAACCTGATGCATTTCATACTCTCCTATCTGCACGATAAGTCTCATCTCCCATCTCATTCTCGCTTTATGCTTGCCAATCTTTCACAATACACGCAACTCACCTGGAGCATTTCCGGTGCATCTGTTTATGAGCTATTGTAACCCCTTCACAACCTTCCTATCACGCAGTAACTTCATACGAGTTTCCAAGAAAGTTGTAAGGATAGAAGGGTCCATCTCATGATCAGGTTTATCCTTACTTCCTAAGGTGGAGGCCTCAAAGAAGCTCTTCTTCGATTCCCTGAAGGTTTCACGTGCACACTCCAAATCAAACTCAGCTTCCTTTGCTAGAGCTTTGTGAACCCATGTACTATATTCTAGCTATTTCCCCTTTTCATCCCCTGTTGTGATTCCGCTTTGGAGCACTATATTAACATTTGGATCCTCTTCGTGTGGATCAGACCTCATCATCTGCAGACTCTGAGTCGGCAGAGGTGGTAGCTCCCCTTTGTCATGTATCCTAGCTATTAGCATAGGACAGTCTTCTATTTCATGACCAAACAGAGTGTAATACTTTCATGACGGGTGTGTTGGGTTAGTACAATCACAGGCAGAATGTCCTATCCTCCGCAATTGTAGAAGATCAACTAACCTCTACCTCTGCTAGGTCCTCCTCCACCTCGGCCTCATCCGTGCCCCCGAAATCCTATTTGCGCCATCCCTGCGATCCGGTCAGGGGGCCACGTTTCGGCTTGAACCCTTTAGGCAGGAGTTATATCTATCATCAATTCATAATCTCTGCAATTATGCTCATCATGCCCTACCAACCTATAAAAGTCGCAGAACAATTGTTGTGGTGTCTGTACAAACTTCTGCAATAGATGACAGTTATCTGTGGCATGTTTTCCTACTACCTGACAGATAGTCCACAACAATGTAGGCCCCTCACTTGATCCTACTTGAGATTCTAGCCTCAAAGGCATTTTTCCTCCTCCTGTAAGGTAGTTCATGTAGACCGAACAATGGTCTTTTTCATTCCCATGACTCTTGCATTTCAGACACCATACCTATTCGCGCACCTCTGGTTGGACTATTATGTCCTGCTTCAAGCTTTGCATCTCAAGGAAAATATTTTTTAGCTGCACATGGATCTGCTGAACCCTCAGATTTGGATTCTGCATCGGTGTTTCATGTAGCCTCATTGCAATCTCCAAGGCCTCTACCTAAGTTGTTATCTTCTGCTGCGACAGTGTAACCCTTAAGTGTGGCAGGAGTGAGCCACAAACCACTTGCGATGATGTCTGTCTGTTAGGTTCATGTTACCTTCGCGGATTGTACACTTCAACCTCTAATCGAGTTCCCAAGGTGTCTAGCCTAGTTGCATTGCACTTTCATTAAAACCTACAATAGACTATGCTTCAGATTTAGGCCTACTGAATTCTCTATTCAGCGCTATTTAGATGTCTACCACTCCAACATTTGAGCTACATTAGCATACTTGATATACCAGGTTAGTGCATGATCCTGCAGAGCGCTAACCAATGTTTCCTTCTTCATGTTATCATCTGTAATGCCCTGAGCTGCACATACAACCTTTACAACAAACTAGAATTGGTCTAGGTCCTGATTCCCCAAGCCTTTGAACAAAGGCAGCTTCACCAAAGTTGCCATACAGAACTACGGTGGAGGCAGAGGTGGTATTCATGTGAATCCTTGCCTTATTAACTGAATAGCACTTTGCGTAGAAACCTATGTTAGTCCCTCTTCATCACCTCATGGAGGAAAAATCAACAGACTATATGTAGGACCCTTTTTTCCTTTGTTTCTGTAAGTTTTTATACTTCACATAGCTCCAAACATCAAGGTAGCTACATAACCCATTTTTCGCACAATAACATTTTAATCTAGGTATTCAAAGATCTCACGTACTTACCTCACAATCCTTTCAAAAAGTGCCGCTTCACCTCGCTGTAGCTGACTAAGGTGTCAACCGCAAATTCAATTAAAAATCATCCTATGACACGATCAAGCCATTGATCAATAGTGCGAGCGATCTTATCCTCCAATGCTTCCAACCTTCGCACTAGCTCCAAGGTCCACACAATAGGAACATCAAGTTTCCACCTTCCATGGCTATCTGCTAGCTTCACAATCGACTCTTATAGCTCAACCAAAAAGGAGCAAAAAAATATCTCGTGGATATTTATATATAGGTGCATGTCCAACCACTATTCCTTTGTCAATCACGGGTTTATGTTCTCCTGTGTCACGAATTCGTGGATCTTCCTATCCAACCAGTCACCAATCTCTTTCTTAGTCAGAATCTAGTGATATGACATCACACATCTCTTATGTAGATTCTGGTCCCGGCAACGGAACCATTTGTTGGCTTAAGGGGCCTAAGCATTAATTAGTCAAACAAATCCCTACACTACTAGCCCTTTTGGCATTATCCCATGGAGTGTGGACCGAAGTCTCACCCGAAGCAGTATGGGGGGATGCTGGAACCAAGTTTCGACACCCTAAGATGGTCGTGATGTCGTTTTATTCCCCTTATTCCTAACTTCGCACTGGTCACTTCACTCTAGGGATTGCTAGGTGATCCCTCTATTCCATCCTTCAATACTTCCGCGAAAGGGTGCTGCTAACCTTTGCGCAACCCTAACCATCAATCTAGACACTTTCGTGTTGCTAAGGTAGCATACCTTGTAGGTTCCTAAACTAGTCTATGTGTCTTACTTATCTCATTAGATACTCACAATTAGCACCTCGTAAACAGATATTCTTATATGTGTTTAGTTACCCAACATAATCATATGCATTCGCGCATCACATAAGCATCAAAAAGGAAATTCATACATAAAATGATAAGATGCATTAATCAGAACAAAGACACAAAAATTGCAGAGTACTTCTCTTTATTGATATCTTCCAAGTGATTATAGACTCTATCCACCCTGCACACACAACTGCAGGGGTCCACGGACTCAGCTACAGACTTGCACCCGAGGCCTCTGCGCACTCAGCTGCAGAGCCTCTACCTATGCTTACTTCAAAGCTATCACTCTCTTATCTTTTATGTCTCCAAAACTACCTAGAGCTTAGCTCTTTTTATACAATCCCATGGTCTGCAAACCATGGGTAGATCTCTTACAACCGACTTTACTTTACAAGACTAAGGGTAGACAACCCTTTATGACTTATAACACCCATGTGCTCCATGACCACAAAATGTAGTGTCCTTACAATTTTCTTACACAATTGGACAAAAATATGGGCATTTAGCCCCAAAACTGTTCTTTGGGGTATCCTGTTCCCAACATCCTATTTAATCAGCTCATCTTTCACTTCGGTGTGCCCCGCATGATCGTTGCAGACCATGGGTCTCATTTTCAGAATCACATGATGTCTAAATTAACATCGCTACTAGGTTTTCTCTAGGATCAATCATCCTCCTACTACCCCCAAGATAATGGTCAAGTAGAGCCCATCAATGTTGTATTAAAAACCATGATTCATAGGTTAGTAGGGAATCATAAAACCCACTGGCATTGAATGTTATATCCCGCACCATGGGCATACCGAACTTCAGTTAAGACTTCTACAGGCTTCAAATATTTTCAAATGGCTTATGGCCTGGAAGAAGTTTTACCAATTGAGTGTCAGATTCCTTCCTTACAAATCACCGTTGAACTCTTGCATGGGACTACTGCCGAAGAAAAGCACCTGCTATACCTCAATCAACTGGATGAAAGCCATTGAGATGACAAATTGGCAATCGAGGCCCATAAGCGCTGGGTCAAAGCCCAATACGACAAAAAGGTTAAGCCTCATTCTTACCAAGAGGGAGATCTTATTTTACTCTATGATAAAAAGCATGACCCTTTTGGAGCAAGAACGCTTCAACCCTTATGGCCCGGTCCATATGTCATCAAAAAATCCCTCTCAAAAGGGGCATATGAACTTCAAGACTGGGAAGGAGTCCTGTTCGTTGAGACCCAAAATGGGCTCTATCTAAAAAAGTATTATGCCTAGTACTGCACTAGGCATACACTTTGTAATTTTATGTATTTATAAATTTTTCTCCTTTTTTTGATGTGAATAGATTTTTTGGTATTTATTGAAGTTTTTATCTCATACATATTTCTCATAATACAGATGCCTTCATTGCCCTTAGCATAGGTAGGATATGCAGATGGTGCCAGTCGTCACACATGGCACATTGCATCAGCTGCTTGGGTCATTTACACACCTGAGTCGGAACTGTTTTGTTCTGGGGGAGTCTTTCTTGGTACTACCACCAACAATATTTCTAAGTACATGTTCATAATTCCACTTTTCATTGAAGTGTCATCAAGGGACATCTCCAATCTCATGGATAGGTTAGAATCTCAGCTTGTTGTTATGCAATTGACAAATAATTATCACGTTCGTAATCCAATCTTGTTACGTAATTATTTAAGGTTACGACTCTTGGAATGTCAATTTGAAGTTATCACATATGAGAACATTCCTAGAGTATTTAACACAGTTGCTACTTCATTGGCAAACTATGTGTTATATTGGCATCTATCTCATTCACTATATATACATGTATGAAAAGTAAATATTTACACAGTTAAAAAATTTACAAAAACACTTAAAAAGCATTTACATCATAAAATATCAAAATATCGATAGATACATATAATATATATATATATATATATCTTGAATCCAGTCGTTTAGATCAAAATATTCCAAAACTTGGGTGTCTCATGTACAAAATGGCTACTAAGCCTAGCCATAAACACACATTGGCCATGCCAAAGCACCTACTAAAAGAGCCTACTTCTCATGAAAGATTAGCACTGCTCTAGCTATCCTTTGAAGAGGAACCAGAAACCGCTCAAGCACACTGACTCTCTGCCACTGCATATGAGTAGGGATCTCCCTCGTAGGAGGGGGAGCACATTTATGGTTAGGCCCTCTAGGTTCCTCAAAACCTTGCAAAGATTGTCAGCATCACCCCCCATGAAGTAGTAGGCCTCCTTGCCTCACTTAGCAAGGTTCACCTGTAGGTCATACCAGTGCCACATCTGTGTCGAGCAAAAAGCTTCATGTCAGTACTTGTTCACCCATAAAATCAACAAAAACATAACATAAATATTCAAAATCTTAAAAATAATTTAAATACTCTCAAAAATAATTCTTACCTTAAGGACCCCAGTTACTCCCGGGAGGTGGCATGAAGTCAGGGTCGCTAGTGAAGTCCATAGGCATAGTCGTCAATCATCACAAGCTAGCCGCTAAGCCACTCGAAGAAGTCTTCCTTGGAAAGGTGTCGGATAGTCCTCCTCCTGCACGAGGATCAAGTGATGCCCATCGCCCCTGTCTCAGCTCCGTCAAATCAAAGGGACCTAAGCTCATCCGTGGGTACATAACAGAAACCCTCTCATGTATGAAAGAGACAATGAGAGTGTCATACCCAAAACTTTATTGGGTTTGAGTCTTGCATGCGGTCAATTCTGCCTTCAACTAGCGAAGCACTTTTTTGCACCAATTGAACATCTAAGGATGGACACAGTCAACTGCAAGCAAAAGTTGGGCCTTTGTTGCAACGTGGGAACTCTTTGACCCAAACAAATGCATAGTCAACCATAAAATGGCCCTCGTAGATTTGAACCTAATCCTCTCTATGGAGACTCTATTGCTGATGAGTCCACTCTCAGGGATACAGTAAGCTTGAACCAGCTGTAGGGTGGATCGAGGATCACGCATACCCCCATTCAAGTTTGCTCATGATCCTCTGCATGAAAAACGAGTCAAAAAGTATATATCATCGTGGTCAATGGCTAACTCATGATCTCCAATCCTGAAACCTACTCATGTTCATCATAGCATAAATAATCCAGTTGAATAACTCCTCCTGCCCTTTCATCAAGTCCAACTTGTCATACTTCATCAACGCACAATGGCGCAATGCAAGTATCCAAGTAGGATCATTTCGCATTAACAATTCTTGTCAGTCATGGGCCTGTTCTCTCTATAGACTAGTCATAATGGCTCGAAACCTGCACAAATAAACCCAAAAATCAGTGCAAACGGGGCAAAAATTCATATTAAATCACTACCTATGGTTTTGGGGTGCGCCCTCAAGCACTAACGCCCCCCTAGTAAGGTACAAGGATTAATGCCCTCTAGTAGGTCGTAAAGGGAATTTAGCACCCCCATAGGCTTGCTAGGAGGCATTAGGCGCGTTTCTTGAAATAAGGATCCATAGATCTCCAAAAAATCACCCCCAAATGCTTGTAAAAAAGTTGAATAATACAATATTAAGGTTTAAGCTCCTACCTGGGACTAATAGCATGTCAAATAGTCACCCGGATCTCCCGCAATCATCCATGGAAAATCTACTCCTCTTTAGCTCCAAAACACTCTCACAGCTCAAATGATTCTAATGGTGAAAGTGGAGGCTCAAGAAATCCCTTATAGTCACTTTGGAGACATGACTCATTGTTGAGCCTCAAAACTTCCCTTTCCTTAACAACTTTTCTCCTCCCTTTTATTTTTTTCTCCATGAAGAAAATGCATCCTTATCATCAATAACCAGTATACAATGCCTTAAGGAGAACATTCTAGTGCTTTACATGTTATGCTTTTATATTTTGCTATTTGAATAACTTTTTGTCTTTTAGCTATGGAATGCAGCCTATTCTGTAGCTAATCAGTTGTTCCGCAACTATCTTCATGCTTTGACAGGTTACAGATGTCAAATGAGGAATCTGGCTACATGGCCATCTCTGGAATGGTCACAACATGGATCATGTCCTACTCACCTAGCCCAGGTTAACAAGGAAGATGGTACAAGACTCTGTGTCATGCGGAATAAGTCGATCTTGCAGACAAGATAGACCTTCCTAGAATCTAATGAAGACCTAATGACAAACAAACCAACCAGACACTATCTTTCTCTAAATGCGCTTTATAAATAATGGAAAACAAATGTGTTTAAGGCCTACCTCATGTCCAACGCAAGTTTGGAGATGCCTTCGCTCCTTTGATCTAAGTAAGTTCCTTTGTCACAAACCTGCAAACACAAACAAGGCAAATGATTAAATAACACCTGAATAACCAGTATTATAAAACATATTTAACATGAGAATTCAAGAGTCCATGAAACAAATAACATGAGATACTTGTTGAGAAAAATGAGTTTGATTGTATTAATTCAAAAGGAGAAGAACTTTACAACCTTTGCCTTGACGTTGTACAAGCTCCTCCTAGGGTCCAACAAGAAGTCTCCTCTACTTTGACAAGCTTCACTCACTTCCCAATGAAACCAAAAAGGTATGCGACCTCTCCTCTTAAGCTCAAATAGGAAGTCTTGATTTCACTAGCATTTATCCTCAAAATTTCAGCTTCTAACCTCTCCAACCACTGACCCAATGCCTCAATTTATAGTGCAATGGAGATCAGTTACCAAGTCCTCCTTCAAAGGGATAGAATCCTCTTTCAAAGGGATAGCTCCTATTAACAAGGGATTAGTTCCTCCTCTTATGGGATGCATGAACCACTTGGAACGAACAATCCACGTAACAAATCCTTCTAGGAAACTCTAGAATTAACCCAAAGTGAGTTTTTCAAGATAAAAATTGTGCCTTTTGACTTTCACAAGGGTACGCACCCTCCCCTTTACATACAGAGCGTATAAGCATGCATATATCCTGAACAAAAGGTGTGGGCCCATAGGCAAAAGTGAGTCATCTGTGTCGAGCAAAAAGCTTCATGTTAGTACTTGTTCACCCATAAAATCAACAAAAACATAACATAAATATTCAAAATCTTAAAAATAATTTAAGTACTCTCAAAAATCATTCTTACCTTAAGGACACCAGTTAGTCCCGGGAGGTGGCATGAAGTCAGGGTCGCTAGTGAAGTCCATGCCCTCATAGGCATAGTCGTCAATCATCACAATCTGGCCGCTAAGCCACTCGAAGAAGTCTTCCTTGGAAAAGTGTCGGATAGTCCTCCTCCTACACGAGGATCAAGTGATGCCCATCGCTCCTGTCTTAGCTCTGTCAAATCAAAGGGACCTAAGCTCATCCTTGGGTACATAACAGATACCCTCTCATGTATGAAAGAGACAATGAGAGTGTCATACCCAAAACTCTATTGGGTTTGAGTCTTGCATGCGGTCAATTCTTCCTTCAACTAGCGAAGCACTTTTTTGCACCAATTGAACATCTAAGGATGGACACAGTCAACTGCAAGCAAAAGTTGGGCCTTTGTTGCAACGTGGGAACTCTTTGACCCCAACAAATGCACAATCAACCATAAAATGGCCCTCGTAGATTTGAACCTAATCCTCTCTATGGAGACTCTGTTGCTGATGAGTCCACTCTTAGGGATACAGTAAGCTTGAACCAACTGTAGGGTGGATCGAGGATCACGCCTACCCACAGTCAAGTTTGCTCATGATCCTCTGCATGAAAAATGAGTCAAAAAGTATATATCATCGTGGTTAATGGCTAACTCATGATCTCCAATCCTGAAAACCTACTCATGTTCATCATAGCATAAATAATCCAGTTGATCAACTCATCCTGCCCTTTCATCAAGTCCAACTTGTCATACTTCATCAACGCACAATGGCGCAATGCAAGTATCCGAGTAGGATCATTTCGCATTAACAATTCTTGTCAGTCATGGGCCTGTTCTCTATATAGACTAGTCATAATGGCTCGAAACCTGCACAAATCAACCCAAACATCAGTGCAAACGGGGCAAAAATTCATATTAAATCACTACATGTGGTTTTGGGGTGCGCCCTCAAGCACTGACGCCCCCCTAGTAAGGTACAAGGAGGATTAATGCCCTCTAGTAGGTCGTAAAGGGAATTTAACACCCCCATAGGCTTGCTAGGAGGCATTAGGCGCGTTTCTCGAAATAAGGATCCCTAGATCTCCAAATAATCACCACCAAATGCTTGTAAAAAGGTTGAACAATACAATATTAAGGTTTAATCTCCTACCTGGGACTAATAGCATGTCAAGTGGTCACCCGGATCTCTCGCAATCATCCGTGGAAAATATGCTCCTCTTTAGCTCCAAAACACTCTCACAGCTCAAATGATTCAAATGGTGAAAGTGGAGGCTCAAGAACTCCCTTATAGTCACTTTGGAGACATGACTTATTGTTGAACCTCAAAACTTCCCTTTCCTTGACAACTTTTCTCCTCCCTTTTATTTGTTTCTCCATGAAGAAAATGCATCCTTATCATCAATAACTAGTATACAATGCCTTAAGGAGAACATTCTAGTGCTTTACATGTTATGCTTTTATGTTTTTCTATTTGAATAACTTTTTGTCTTTTAGCTATGGAACGCATCCTATTCTGTAGCTAATCAGCTGTTCCGTAGCTATCTTCATGCTTTGACAGGTTACAGATGTCAAACGAGGAATCTGGCTACATGGCCATCTCTGGAATGGTCACGACATGGATCATGTCCTACTCACCTAGCCCAGGTCGACAAGGAAGATGGTACAAGACTTCATGTCACACGGAATGAGTCGATCTTGCAGACAAGATAGACCTTCCTAGAATCTAATGAAGACCTAATGACAAACAAACCAACCAGACACTATCTTTCTCTAAATGCGCTTTATAAATAATGGAAAACAAATGTGTTTAAGGCCTACCTCATGTCCAACACAAGTTTGGAGATGCCTTCGCTCCTTTGATCTAAGTAAGTTCCTTTGTCACAAACCTGCAAACACAAACAAGGCAAAAGATTAAATAGCACCTAAATAACCAGTATTATAAAACATATTTAACATGAAAGTCAAGGAGTCCATGAAACAAATAACATGAGATACTTGTTGAGAAAAATGACCTTGATTGTATTAATTCAAAACGAGAATAACTTTACAACCTTTGCGTTGACGCTGTACAAGCTCCTCCTAGGGTCCAACAAGAAGTCTCCTCTACTTTGAAAAGCTTCACTCACTTCCCAATGAAACCAAAAAGGTATGTGATCTCTCCTCTTAAGCTCAAATAGGAAGTCTTGATTTCACTAGCATTTACCCTCAAAAGTTCAGCTTCTAACCTCTCCAGCCATTGACCCAATGGCTCAATTTATAGTGCAATGGAGATCAGTTACCAGGTCCTCCATTAAAGGGATAGAATCTTGTTTCGAAGGGATAGCTCCTCTTAACAAGGGATTAGTTCCTCCTTTTATGTGATGCATGAACCACTTGGAGCGAACAATCCACGTAACAAATCCTTCTAGAAAACTCTAGAATTAACCCAAAGTGAGTTTCTTAAGATAAAAATTGTGCCTTTTGACTTTCACAGGGGTATACACCCTCCCGTTTACATACAGAGCGTATAAGTATGCAGATATCCTGAACAAAAGGTTCGGGCCCGCAGGCAAAAGTGAGAGAAAGTGCGGAACCAGAGTTACATTGATTTTTTGATGTCTTTCTCTCATTTCTAAAGCTTGTTCTAAAGAGCTAAGGTTTGAGACTTGCTTAGGAAACTGGCATAGGTGGTGATAGACCCATACCGACTGTAAATAGTTAAGGTGACGATATGTTTGTGTAACAAATTGCCCCCTAAAGTGCGAAGTCTGTAGTATATGAGGATTTTTTCATTTATCATATAGGAAGAGTGAAGTGCTTTATCATTTCGAGGATCATCTTGCGGAGAGCCCGGTTGGAACCTGTAAAAACATTCAATGCAAAATATATATATGAGATCATATCATCGCTGAGGTAGGCATTCCCATACTCAGATAAAAACTAACTAAGTGATTGAAAACTGACTAGAAGACTAACTACTGCTCTGATATAGGAATGATCTCGTAACACATCATAAGTACAGACACATGTGGACACAGTATGGACACAGCCATCTGTTTATGAATAGTGCATAATATAATGAATACAAAATTCCCTACAGCCTGGATGGTGGAAACTAGATCCAGGGTCTTCATTTCTACATCCCGAAACAATACGATTCTATCCATGCGATTGAATGTGTCGAAGTCGAACATGGTAGAAACCGCTTGATTACCAGTCAATGATGTAAACTGTTAACAAGCGTGAGAGAAACCACCAATAATGACAATGGCTCTCAAAGTACTTGACACAATCCATGAAATGTGATAAGATGTGTTGATGTCGAACATGTCACGAAATCCTTTGATCGAAAGTCGATGATGTAAACTGTCGTCAAAGGCGAGAAACCTGCTATTGAGGCATGTAGATTTCAAGGTACCGACGATTCCTAGATCATCTTTCTAGATAATGAGTCGAAGTCGATAGAAAGCGATCTGTCGTAAGCAAGCTCACGACACGAAATCATAAATCAAGTTGAAGAAATTTAGTTGCAAGGACTGACTCAGGGATGGTCAAGATGGATGACAGACATTTTGCAGATGAATGGCTTATTTGCACTGAGCTCTTAAACACATAACGACATGACAGATGGTTTGGTGATGATTGACCCAAAGTTAATACCCAGAAACCGGCTGAAGACTTTCAATATGGTTCGATCAACTGTTAGGTAAAGGATTTCCCAACCCAGGTGAATCAAAGTGTCGTGTTCAAGAGTGGTTGTAAAGTATGACAAACAGACTCGTTTTTCTCTCTTTTCCCCCACCATTTCTGGCAAGTACCTCTTTATTTTTTACAAGCTTGAGGAGGATAACATATGCTTGATTATAAGCTCACCCTTCGGATGAGTCCAACTAGTTTAAATGCGAACCCTAAGAAGGAGTGGTCCATTCCTGTTTGTAATAGAACAGCCTTTACTGTGAAAGTTTAACGAGTCCAGTATAGGAGAAACTCGGCGTTTTTCATTTTTAGAGAGTCTGAAAAACTAAAGAAGACTCCAGATTGGACTTTTTCGTAAATTTGTGTCTCCTAAGCCCGAAAAAGTATAAAATAATACCTAGGAGAACCGCTTGATCTTGCGACCAAGGAGTACTTTCGTTAGTGTCTTTGATCCGAAAAAGTAAAAAAGCGACCAAGGACACGTCGTTTTATAACCAATATCGAATTTGAAACGACAAAAATCTGGCGATCTTTTTATGTTTTTACGGTTGAAAAAGAGCTGTAAATCGACCGTCTTTTAATTCCATTTTAACGAGTTTAAAAGAGAAACTCGGCAATCTTTTCATGTTTTAGGAGTCAGAAAAGGGCTTAAAAGGTGACTCTAGTTAAAAATGATCGATTTCGCCTGAATAATCCTATTATCTTGCACAAAAACACGAGCATTACTCATACCTGCTTGAAAGAGATAAAAATGTTGAAAAAATACCCTTTTAAAGTGAAACATAAACAAATTTGCATTTATTTACTCAAAAAACTTATAAAAAGGAGGTTTTACCATTCATTTTTACCATTTGTGATTTGGAGAGGAAATAGTGCTTTTGCCTTGAAAACTTCCCGAGAGGATTGCGGAGAATCCAACCGTCGGAATCGGACGCCGTCTTCACCAGGTAATCCACATCATCCTCCTCTTGTTTTTCATCCATTTAGTTTTTCATTTTAGTCGTTTATTTGATTTTTTCGGAGGGTTTTTGCGCTAAAAACCCGCGCTCGGGGTACGCAGGTCCACCACTACTAACCTGCGGACCCCGAATTTTTCTCCATTGGGAAAAAGGTCGGGGTCTGCACCTTCCCTTTAGACAAAGTGCGGTCGCACGCACTGTGTCTAAAGGCAGGGTGCGTACCCTGGCGCAAGGGTTTCAAACCAAGAATCCTCAAAATTGGACCAACAAAAAACTTTTCTAGCATGCTAAATATTCTTTTGGCTTGATGTAGGGAGTACATCATGCTTGATTGGAGAGAACGCGAGCACGAGGATGTGGATGTAGCCGCATGGAATCATCAACCTTCTCTTGATGCATTGAGGGCGTGCGGACTGTACAAATACTGGGCCATTCCTGGCATGAGGGCTCAGGTGGACTTTTTGCAGTGGATGGTTGACAGGTGGAATGTTCAGGACCAGTGCTTCTTGATTTGTGGCCACCAGCTCGAGATTGAGCCGGCGGACATATATTTTTTGACCAGTTTGCCTAAGAGAGGCGGTGATTTGACCCTGTTTGGGGCTAGGGCGGGTGGCAAGTCCGTCGATAGCCTTCAACTAGAGTACTGCAACAGGCAGTGTCGAGACAAGGGTATAGATATCAAATACATAACCCTTCCTGAACTGAAAGTAATTGCATTCATTGTCACTCGACTTTGCGGGGTTGTCGCTTTACATATTGCCACCGGATCCCAGATGCGGATGGCAGTCAACTGCTTTCAGGGCACCGTTTTCAACTCGTGCGATGCTGTGTTGGCCAACGTGAAGGGCCAATTGGCCAGGGCCAAGAACGGGCGACTAAAGACTTTTGGTTATGGTGCTATAGTCGTCAGCTTTGGCCTGGAGTGGATTCCAATGCTCATCCCGCAGCACCTCACTGTTGTACCCGGGCATCCCCGAGAGCCTAGACTGATGCGATGGGTTGCAGTTATGGCCCGTCATCCTGACGAGGGGACCGAGGTCATCCAGTTCAAACCTGAGTTCTTCCATTGGTTGGAACATCAGGTCTTTTCTATCCAGGACTTTCCATATACTGGGATTGATTTTCGTGGTGACCTAGACATGGCTCTTCCTCCAGGAGAGCAGTGGGATGACTCAGGTAATCATTTTCAACTTTTCCTAATCTTAATTTTTATTTATTTTTATATCGTCTCAAAACTGATAGTAATAATGTTTTGAAATGCAAATGTGGGTCCACAGCGACCAGTCGCTCTCCGACCTTTCGAGAGAAGGCAACCACTTGCACCAGCTCCAGTCCTACAGGACGAGTCAGCAGAGACCTTGGCTGAGTTGGAGAGTCACCTAGAGCGCCTAACAGGGGATATTCCTGAGACGAGCATAGACGACATTCCTCGTCGGCTTCAGCGCTATGTGATTGGAGTCCTAGGACCTTTTAGGAGGTTCCTTTGTAAGGTGGCTCATGCAGTGGTTTCGTATCGAGATCATCACCAGTGATGGGATGATCGCTTATGTAGTCACATGTGACAGTTTACTTTTTGTACTTATCATTTTTGCCGATCATAAGGTGTTTTTCAACCTATGATCGAAGACGATGTATTTTTCGACATGATATCATTATTACTGGCTTGTCTTGTTAAACATGTTATGGAATGTTTTTAAATTTACCTGTATGATTATCGCACATGTCTACTTAACATTTGAGAAGCAATTGCATCTGCTAATGTATTTAAAGATCTTGGAATATGCTGATATTCAATATAGTCAAATTCACGTTCCAAGAGACGCACTCTCAAAAATAATCTTAATAAAACTAGATTTCTAATGGCGTATACTCTATTAAGCTGTAATACAACGAGTTCAGAATCCAACCTCACTATCAAACTCCGAATCCTGAATGAAATAGATTCAGATAATAACTCCACCACTGCACTCTATTCTGCAATGTTGTTCGTTGTTTGACCGAGGATTACCCCATGCATATATACTAACTCGTCAGAGGGCGAATAGATAACCCAAGTTGCGGAAGAAATGTTCCGTGAACTACGACAAGCGCCATCAGCGTAACCAATAAATGTTTGAAGAGGCGTCAACATCTGCGACATCAAACGTAAAACCAAGATAAGTAGGAATAACGACGAAAACCCAATATCTAAGCTAAGCACACTTTTAATATAAGACACACCAGCTAAAAGAAAAACTAGCCTAACTAACGAATCTTCACACTCGATTTAAGCATAATATCTCTTCAGGTAAAGACCATTTCTAGGTTTACCTAAAGAGACCCTATCAAAGTCTACCAACTCATATGCCCCTTTCGCTAGCTTTCGCTTGACAACAAAAGGACCATGCCACATAGGCACGAATTTTCCAGCGCCCAATTTATCATTGGCTTGATCGTACAAGAGGACTAAATCTCCTTCCGAAAAATTTCGAGGTGTTACATTTCGATCATACTGAGCCTTAATACATTTGGCATGAGATTCGATCGCTAATGCAGCATCGCGATGATTCTCATCTAGCTGAGCTAAGTATAATAAACGTCTTTCCTCGTCGGAAGTAGCTGGAAGTAATTCGATGGCCATTCGCAATGACGGGATTTCGCATTCAATAGGTAGCACGACTTCCAAACCATAAACTAGTTGGAAAGGAGTGAACCCTGTTGATGTTTTGACTGGGGTTCGGTATGCCCACAACGCTGAGAATAACATGTTGTGCCAGTTCAACCGATGAATCCCAATGATTCGTCGGATCATGATGACTAAGACTTTGTTGATGGCTTCAACCAGACCATTAGCTTGTGGATAATAAGGAGTTGAACTGTCATGGCGCAAGCCAAGCTGGTCTGTAAGTTCTGTCATCATAAAGTTTCGAAAATGATGCCCATGGTCAGTGATAATCGCTTGTGGAACACCAAACCTAGCAATTATATGATTGAATACGAAAATTGCAGTTGTTTTGCTGTCTGCCTCAAATGTAGGCATCGCCTCGGCCCACTTAGTAAAATAATCTACCGCAAGGGTAATGTACGCATGCCCCCCCGGCCGAGTGAGGATTACATGTAATATAATCGATACCCCATTTGGAAAAAGGACCAACGACAATTATAGGGTGAAGAGGAGCAGGTGGAGCGCGCATCCTTCGATAAAAAATTTGACAATTGTGGCATTTTCGGACCGCAGTAATAAAGTATTTAAACAAAGACGGCCATAAATAGCCAGCGCGCAATATCTTTTGGGCAGTGGCATACCCAGACATATGAACGCCACATGCTCCAGAGTGACAGTCATTCAACACCCTTTCAGCTTCCTCATGAATTAAACAACGTCGAAAAACTAAGTCTGTGCCCCTACGATAAAGAGTATCTCCAATGATTTTAAATTGCTGGGATTGAAACCGAATTTTTCGATGCTCTGACTTTGAAAGTTCAGGCCGAAAGGATTGGGTTTGGAGATAGATAATGATATCTCCATACCATGGATCTAAAGTGCTGATAAGAAAC
>APFE030216988.1:0-25557 GCA_000404065.3 Pinus taeda | reverse complement strand
CTTGCACCTTTGTGGTTAACTGGGGAGTGAAGCTCTGTTTGAATTTCTGCATAATTCATATTTTCCTAATGTCTCACGAAAACGAACGACCGTACTGACTTCTACCATCTTCTGGCAGATTGTTGTTCATGCACTTTGAGGGTATCTAGCAGATTGTTGTTCTTGCACTTTCCCCAGAACCTACCTCTGCTGCTACCTTTGGCTCTGCCCGTGCCTATGATGTCTCCGGCTTTCTCTTTGCGGGTCTAATTATTGCCTTTCTCCTTGTCTATGTGATTCAAGGTAAACTCGCTTTCGAACTGCGCTTGGAACCCATGTTTCCGAATTCACGATCCGACACTCCTATGGGGTTATGCTCGCCCTTAGACACGTCTATATTCGCTATCGGATAAAGAAGCCCGATGCAAGGATTCCTAAGCGTGCCTGGAAGGAATGTGCAAAATCCTTCCACTCTATATGCAGGTACAGAGCCCGGTAGTGTAGCTGCATCAAGCTAAGAATCCACAGGATAACCTGCTGGTAAGTGGGGAGTGAAACAATCTACAACTGCTGTTTGAATTTCTGCAAATGTAATTGATATTTGTCTAATGTCTCGCAGAAGATATCGGCCCGTAATGACTTCTACCATCTTGTGGCAGATTGTTGTTCTTCCACTTTGTGGGTATCTTGTGGCAGATTGTTGTTTTTGCACTTTTTGGGTAAGTGGGGAGTGAAGCCCTCTACAACTGCTGTTTGAATTTCTGCAAATGTAATTCATATTTTTCTAATATCTCACGGAAAGGAACGACCAGTAATGACTTCTACCATCTTATGCCAGATTGTTGTTCTTGAATTTTGTGGGTTTCTTCTGCCATATTGTTGATTTTTCACTTTGTGGGTAAGTGGGGATTGAAGCCCTCTACAACTGTTGTTTGAATTTCTGCAATGTAATTCATATCTTTCTATTGTCTCACAGAAACGAATGACCGATAATGACTTCTACCATCTTCTGGCAGATTGTTGTTCTTGCACTTTGTAGGTAAGTGGGGAGTGAAGGCCTCTACAACTGCTGTTTAATTTTTTGCAAAATGTAATTCATATGTTTCTAATGTCTCACAGAAACAAACAACCCGACAGATAGTTGTTCTTGTAGAATGTTGCTTGATCATCTCACTAATCTTGGAAGACCCATTGCCTTAAATATAAATGCAGGACAACTCTGTTTTAGAAATTCAACTTTGCAAGCCTCGTATATTCTTCCTCGACATTGACATTATTTAATTGTGCAGTCGCGGTTCTCAATTTGTAATGGCCACAACATTCAGGTACTCATGCTTTTATATATAGATATAAATCAATTTTTATATTGCTAAAATAGTTAGTCACAATAGATATAAATCGATTTTTATATTGCTAAAATACTTACTCACACTAGTTGTACCATCTTCTGGCAGATTTTTTTGCTCTCTTTTCGTTGCTAAGTAGGGAGTGAAGCCCTCTACAACTGCTGCAGACAATTGCTTGATCATCTCATTAATCATGGGATACCCATTGTCTTAAATACGATTGCAGGACAACTATGTTTCAGAATTTTTACTTTGCAAGCCTAGAATATACTTCCTTCGCATTTACTCTTGCGTTGGTGGAAAGCGAACTTCGTTCCAGTTCTCAATTTGTGATAGACCACAACATTCAGGTACTCATGCTAATCATTCAATACTGGTAAAAGAATTAGTCATTGTGGTTGGTGAATAATTTAGGGCTCATTCCTCCATTTTCTTTTTGTTTTAGGATAATGTGAATAAATTTATGTTAGCAAATATATCACGAGTTGAATCCAAACTAAAATGAATGACCAACGCCAAGCCCATTGCTTCAGTCATCCACAACCCCTAAAATGAATGACCAACGCCAAGCCCATTGCTTCAGTCATCCACAACCCCTCAGACCCTTGCCTTGACCACGCCAACCACCAAGCTGTTAATGTTTGTTGCTTCCTTTAGATCAAAAGTGTGCACCTTTGCTGCCCTAACATTGTGGTACGTGATTCCTTCCCTCGTATAATTCCATATTTATATTTAAACAATATACTATAATTCCACGTACATAATCCAACATTTAGCAATGGTAACGCTACAGATACTGCACAACTTTGAGACTATGTTAAATTTTCATGATAACATGAGCTCCTAAAACAAACCCCTATTTTGAAAACGAATTAACCTATTAAAACAATGGGTGAGTGAATGCTAAATAGACAAACACAATGAGTAGAATTTGGGGCACTCAATTGCATCATTACTCTAAAAAGAAAAAAAGCATAAGGTAATATGCCAAAAACACCATTTATGTAAAGTCACAATGAAGAGTCCTAAAGATCTTTTATAAAATAAGAGACGAAGGGGAAATACAATGAATCTAGACATCTAGTGATGCAATCCAGTTGATAGAGTTAACCCTTACCATATTATGTTCAAGGATAAGTGCACCCCACTGCATGGATAACTCTCCTTGTAATAGTGCACCCTATTGGAGAAGATTTAATGCGTGAATGCATGCACTACACCTCCAAATTGGATACCAAACATTCATGTGCCTCCTAGGGATTTGTGCCTTCCTATAATAGTTCTTGCACACACCCTCACCTCAAGTAGTGACGTTGGTGCTTACATATCTATAAATAGAAATTTTAAAGATGGTGCATCCATGTAATCTCCATGGATGTGCCTCAATGTTAATTTTAGGTATGTTCTATGCTTAGAGCAAATTTACTTCAATTTTTCATATTAGCTCAATATCAATTCTAGATTGGCAATCACATTTAGCATGATAGTAAAATGCAGATAGAACATAAATATAAATCGCAAAAAACAAGCCAAGACAAGATGAGACACCACGTGTCATGGGCCGAGAAGAGACTCTCCAGTTGAGACAGTTGGTAGGTGCATGAGTTGATGGTTACAGACTTAGGGATGGCATGGTTGATTGTCGAGGTAGCATATGTTCCATCCCTAGGTTCACACTTGGGGAGGTGACCCAGAGGGAGTTAAATGGTGCTTTTTCAGTTGGACAACTTGGGGTGTTAGGGGAGCATGAGGTGCAGAGGACAGTAGTCCTTGTTGGCAGGATGATGCCTAGGCTTCTGGCAGTACCCGAGCACATCATCAGGAGCTGGGATAGCAGATCTCACTGTGTGATTTGGCAGGTACAAAACAACTGGATATTTGCGGCACGGGTTCTTGATGCTCAGTGCCTACCTATTGGATACCTACAGGAGGCAGAGAAAGGGCACAAAGGGGTCCCAACAACTAGCAACATATCATAGCGACAGACAGAGAGGATTGGGGTTTGTGGACCTCCAGTATGGTTATGGGATCTAGGGATCCAATGGATTGGTGGGATACTCCACTCCTCAATGAGCATGGTCGGGATAACAAGCGGACTGATTCGTTCACAAGTGGACACATGGGCGATCACCGAAGTCCTCACTATAGGCCAAGGCAGATTGTTGCTCAGGATTTGGGCTAGCCATGGAGTGATAGGTGCTGACACTGTTGAGTCAACTGTCACTTTGGCTAGATTGGCCTAGTCTCTATCATCGCATAGATTATGGCCGAGAGTTATGGGAGAGGAGGTTTTGGTACGAGCATGTTAGGCAGTGATTCATGACTAGAGTGTCATGATGTCAGCAGGATAGGTTCCTTCTGCGATGGGCAGGGGATTTTGGCATAACAAGGCTGAGAAATTCAACTACCCATAGAGGTGAGCTCGTTTCTACAGGGGAGGGTCATGGAAATCTTCCATTTGGTTTTAGTGATTCATTGATGGTGTGGGGAACTTCACCGGTGTGGCAGGGTGATCGATAGGAGGAGGTCAAGGAAGGCTCGAGTAGACGAGGGTTCAATTTCACCAGGATTGGATTGCATCTTCAGGAGTTTACTCTTGTATTGCATGAGATGGACTATTCGGTAGAGCAACTTCATGAGGATTTGGGCAGAGTTTTACATCGTTAGGATGCTCTACTTATTGGTGATAGACATAGGGGTTCTAATGCCCATATCTGGTAGGATAGTGGGTGGAGCAAGGGGGGCTTCACGTTGATCAGGTTCACTGGGGATCTAGGTATCGAGGGACTCCTTCACTATAGGATAGTATAATGATCAGGGACGATCCAATGGCACATTTGGGACCCTGGTGAAATTTGTAGTGATAGTGGGGGTCCACAGTCAGAGAGGGTGTTTGTTCAGGCATTGCTCGAGGACAAGCAATGTTTGGTGCATTGGAAGAACTTGCCAGATGAGGATGCCACCTAGGATGGTGAGCATATTTTGGAGCACCCAGCTTTGAGGTTGCTTGAGGGCAAGCAACATTTGGGAGGGGAGGATTGTCATGTCCCTTCTCAAACACATTAGTAACAGGGTGTTGCTAGACAATTTTGCACATTTTTTACTAAGCCCCACACTTTCGACTTAGGGACTTGGGGGCCATATCGACTTTATTTAGCTGCTAGTGGAATGTGGGGGCCACCCACATAGGAGTTCGAATTAGCCATTCAATATGCTCGAAGGGAAAATTGAATGGGTGGATGGAGGGGCCCACATGAGGCTAAGGGGGGCCAAGGAGTTATAAAGAGAGATCAACTCTCATTTTGTTTTCATTCTGCATATTTGACAAACAAACTCACTCTTGTACGCTCTGTTGCTTAGCGATTCTATAGGTTGTTTAGCCACGAGTCTTCCGCAGGGAAGATTCAACCTCTACTTCGGGGGACCATCCGTGCTCGCCCTAGGGAGGCTGTTCCACAGAGATTGCAGGAGTTTCCAGCAGCGATTCACAACTCAGCCAACCATGCAAAGGAAGGGACTGTGCGTTTTCTAGGCAGCCAGAAATATGTAGAGGTTGATTTAGCCAGCCAAGAGGCCCCTCACTTGTTGTGAATTTTCGGGACCAAGGAAGATGGAGGACTGAGGGTATTTTATCAATGTTTTGTAGCCTTTCTAGGCAAGGAGACTGCGCAGTGGACTCCAACAACAAATTCGTGGGGCTTGATTGAACAGCCATTAGGGCCAAGGACCATCTAGCAAGCAAGGGATCAAATAGTATAGGGGAAAGCAACATTTGAGGGGTGTTTCCAGGTGGATTTGCAGGTTGTTTCCTACAAATAGAATTTGGCAGAGTAGCTAGAGAGCATCTCCCAAGAGGCCGAAAATCCAAAGTCAAAATTAGAGAAATTCCCTTCTGGGTTTTCTGGGTTTTGTCCGAGGAGTCTAAGGCTAAAAAGACAGAATTTTATGGGCAGTTTTTGGGCACTTTCCAGCAGACCGAAAGTCAACAAATGTAGCTAGAGAGCAACGCCCAAAAGACTGAAAATCCAAAGTCAAAATCAGAGAAATTTCCTTCTGGGTTTTTGTGGGCTTTGTCCAAGGAGTCCAAGGCTAAAATGGTAGAATTTTCTGTGCAGTTTTTGGGCACTTTCCAACAAGCCGAAAGTCAACAGATGTAGCTGGAGAGTGGCTCCCAAGAGGCTGAAAATCCAAACTCAAAATCAGAGAAATTCCCTTCTGGGTTTTTCTGGGTTTTGTCCAAGGAGTCTAAAGCTAAAAGGGAAAAATTTTCTGGGTAGTTTTTGGGCACTTTCCAACAAGCCGAAGTCAGCAGATCAGCAGTTTATTGGGATAACGCAGAGCATAGTAGAGCAACAACTGAACAACCATCTTTTCAGCTATTCTACCACCTGGGTTTGGTCCAGCTTGTCCTTGAGATAAGCCCAAGTGCACTACTCCATTTATATATTGTACTCATGCTCTCATATTTCATAATATATGGCTCAACAGTTCCAGTATTACAGTGTTTCATGGGTGTTTGCTAAATGTTTTTAATTTTCCACTGTTGCACTGTTTGTTTAATTGGTTTATCACTTAAATTCCTGTTTAGGAACATTACATGAAAGGAAGGAAAAACACGTAAAACTTGTTGAATCTGATGCCCCTGATTTTCCTTGAGCCAACAGGAGAACAACGAATGGTAACACAGACGCAAAGTTCGTCTTCTTCAACCCACTCTTGTTCTTGATGTTGCTCCCGTTTTCTTGAAATGCCACTACTGTGGAAGTTCTCGGATCAATCCGCATAGCGAGAAGAACTCGTTCTTGATGCGTACAAACCTCTTAGAAGAAGGTTCATGTTCTTTGGAATGCGGGAGCTCCACTCAGAATCCCGGTTCAAAGTAAGAAATTTATGCAACAACCCAGGTTCATCCTCATAAACTTATTTTAATAAAATACAAATATTACTATCTTTCCTATTAATCTTTGTTATCAAGGTAACTTGCCAGTTGTCCTTTCTCCAAAGATAAATTATTTTATGCTTATCTCACTTTCTTTATCAAGCCTTCCTGAATCACTTTTTAAAACCAAGTGAAACACCACTTGCAGACTATGCCACTCACAACTGTTATACTAGTAGATTATACTAGGTGTAATGGTAGTTGTTCTTGTATTTGTGAAGAAATTTCTCATTAACGTAGAATATTCATTTGGACTTGAAAATTGAGTCTTTAGCTTTGACTCCCAGGTGAATTCAATTGTAGAGGTTTATGTTCTTTCTGATTCTGGAGCCATGAATTGTCTCTAATATAGTAAAATAGGTGAGACCTCTCTTTCTTTTTGTAGAGTCTCAAAACATATCATTACAATAGAAGCAAAAAATAGTTTGATAAAGCTCTATAGATCTGAAAATGCATCTCATGAGAATCCCTTCCATGTGAGAAGACAACCCCCACGAACCATATAGAGAAACAGGCCAATCAAAGGGACCCACAAAACTATATCCAACATAATTGCAGCTCCAATAATTCCCAATCCTAACTTCTGACTGAAAAGCAAACTTAAGAATATATGGATTAACAAAGTTACTTTAGAAAATAAGGAAATCATTCAGTTTTTCAATTGTGATTGTATATATTTATAAAAGGAAGAGAGAACACATTTAAAATGCCCAGGGATCATACAGATTGCAAGTGTGCCAGAGAGCTAAGATATTAGCTGAGATATTTTAGTGGTTTGGCTCATGGTTCCTATTAATAAAATTTCAAGTGTTTGAAGAACTTGTATTTTTGTATCTAGAGTCTAGACTGTGAAAATTTCCCTACATGTGATCATGTTACCATGGCATTTATGCTAGTAGAGTCCCAAGATTGGTCATCTATTCAACAAAATAACTTGGTGACATTGGACTTATTGACGTAGCCTGCACCATTGATTTCAGTTTATTCTGTATTGTGGCAAATTTAGTACGCTTTCTCACAATGTATGGAGACATGTAAGAAATGTTTAGGTTGCCAGAATTTTCATCCACAAAATGAACAACTAATGGATGGCCAAGTGCCAATCTACCGTTCATACGTTCTTTGGCATTTCATCTTCCCACGTACTTTCAACACTTGATTCGTGTAGTAAAATAAGGTAATTCCCACTAATGAATGTATGCACCTTATCATACCCATTTTCAAGGTGGTTATTGAATTGGCATTTAAAGGAATTAATACTTTCATCTCTTTTGCTAAACTCTATGAAAGCAAGGGCACATGGTTCTCGCTTTCTAGGGCCATGTCTATGCCACATAAACTCATCAAAACATGCTTCTCCAGAAGGAGAAAACATCTTAATAACCGGATACTCTATTTTGTGGTGTTCTCCTCGAACACATAATAGACCAGTTGAACTCAAAACTAGTGGATACGTAACCTTCACAAGTAATGTGCACAACCCTAGGATAGAAAGTTGCTTGTAACATAAGTCAACCTAAAACAACTTGCATGGTGTGCAGGTCACTTTGGAGAAAAATTGGAGTGCAAGGAAAGTGAGCCACTCAAGTTAGAGTGCACTACCCAAGAATATATAAACATGGAAATTACTTGTAAAGCAAGTCCTCCAAGAAATATCGCAAGTGGCATGCATCCACAAATAATGTGCGCAACCTTAGAATGGAAAGTTGCTCGTAACATAAGTCAACCTAAAACAATTTGCATGGTGTGTAGGTCACTTTGCAGAAAAAATGGAGTGCAAGGAAAGTGAACCACTCAAGGTGAGTGCACTACCTAATAATAGATAAACATGGAAATCACTTGTAAAGCAAGTCCTCCAAGAGGCATGCATCCCTCCTTTGATCAATATACACTGTCATTGATTGACAAATAGGGCACATTTTTTTTCTAAGTTTGAATAACATCGAGAAAGTTCACATGCCAAAGATAAAGTAGGGAATTCACTTTATTGTTAAAAATACATTGCGTTGAAAAATATCAAATTATTTGGAATCTTCTGAAAACTATTACCCCATCTGCAATATTAAAAGGTCAATTTCAGGGTATTCATTATTTTTAGAATTGGTAGAAACCCTAGTTTGAGGTAATGTACCATGTGTTTTGATCTTCTCCAATGATCACCAAAACTAAAGTATATGCACACCTCCATAAGGGGTATAAAAAATATGATCAGTTTCCAAAAATATGAACTTTAAAAAAAATAGAAATTTCCCAAATTCATAAGCCTTGATTTGAAACTCTCTCCCATGCACATACCAAGTATTACATGTTACATGCAATCGTGGGAAACCTATTTAACTCAAGAAAAATGTCAAACTTTGTATTAATATGAATGTGGATTGTCCTCTTAAGAAAATGCTTTGAAGATCATTTGCAAGAAGCATGTTCAATCTTAAACCTTGAGAAGTAAATTTTGTGCCCATGTGTTATGTCTGGTTATAACACTCAATCTCAAATCAATTAAGATGTATCCATGAACTATGCATGTTGAATCCACTTTTAATATATCCACTAATTATTGATTCCAAACCAGCAAGAGAAGATTTTAAAAAGTTCATTTTGAGTGATAACAAAATATGTGCTAGAATTAGAATGTTTTGCATTGCTTTCTCTAGGAAAATGGGGAAGGAAAGGGAACCTTACATTACAATAGCTATATCCACACCTTTTCCAAGATGCAACATCCACACCTATTCCAAGATGCAACATGATAAAAGGAATCATAATCTTCATTCAAAAATTCAGGTCTTACATGAAGAATCATAAAAGGAAGTAACAAATATAGATGACCATTTAAAGAAGAGGAAACCAGAGGTCCACACACGTTTGAATTGATGCACTCAAGAATCCCTCTTGATCTTTGCTCATTTCGTCAAAAAGAAACCTCAGGGTGCTTTCCAAGTGTAAATCTTTGACATCCTTCTTGATCTTGAAGTTTAATGATCCCTACACCATGTTCTTCAAGAGAGGAAGTGCTTCGTGGTGTAAGTGACCAAAGTTCCTATGCCAAATTTCACACAATGTGTCACTAATATGTACTAGAGCACCATTCTTTAGTTGATCTACTTGTAGTTTGATGTAAAGACCATCAATTTGAACTCCTTTGGCTCTAACATGTTTTTTGATCTCTAGTGATGACCCTCTAAGCATAAAAAATGGCTTCACAATGTACGTTTATCATGCAAGACATCAAAAGAAGGTTCTTTGTCAAACCTAGAGCAAAATAACATAATCCACCTTACCTGAAGGCATTGAGAAATGAATAGAGTCTGATCCCTTTCTAGCGTAAGTGGCATCATCATCCAACTACACTCACATTCTCAGAGACGACAAGGGAGCTGATTTTTCATATTGTTTTGCACACACCCACCCACCCACAAAGCATGTTCCATATAGGAGAGTGGTAAAGTTGAGGAATTAAGCATACACAACTTTCAATGAATCAATTATTATGCCAATAGGAAGCACTACTCCCTTGTGGCTTTTGCCCTTGCATTCTAGGATTTCGATTATTAAATATGTTTAAATATGCTTAACTTCCTCTTCCAAAAAGAATGTTTTTTTTAATGAAAACATTGATTCTATTTTTCTTAATAGAAGTACATTTAGTTTGGAAAATTTATATTATTATAGATGTAGCATGTGTAACAACCCTTTCATTTCACCCCATGGTTTTAAATATAATTGTGTAGCACCATCGTGGGAGCCACAACTGGACAAGACAACTGGCTTTGAACACATAAAATTTGATTAAAATTTAATTGGTGGTTGATTGAGGGAGTGGGCAACACAAATATGCAATCTGAGGGGAGTGTTGTTGCGTGCCTCGAAGAAATACGAGCTAGCTCGAGTTAATGAGTGAGGTTGTTTGTTGGCTAATCAATCTACTCTTCTTGACAAAAATTCATGAGATGGGATTGGGTGGTGCAAACAAAGGGTTGTGCTCATCCCCATTCTCTTTGTGGATCGAGGAGGGTCATGACCTCAGAGGGACACATAATGAGAGGACACAAAGAACAAGCAAGAGAAGAGAAAGAGGAGGAAACACACAACTGAGAACATATAGTTTTTTCTCGCATTTGTGTTGGAGGCAAGAGGTCAATCAGGGCAAGTTGTGAATCACGTGGAGGCTGGAGCTTGGGAGCAGTGATAGTTGCAGATAGAGCAATGCTGGAGTTGGTCGCTGAGCCTTGTGCTATGTGATTCTTGGGGTGTTATTCCCGGTAATGTTGTGTTTGAGGCCCCTAGATTGAGTTTCCATGCTTGAGCGATTCGTGGGAGGCTTAGTGGATGAAAAAATCACTATGGTTTTGGCTATATAACTGATAAACCACCTTGACGTGGCAATCCAAGTCACTGTGGTGCTTGCTATATAGCTGATAAACCACTTGGACAGTGCAATTGGAGTCATTGTGGTGATTGCTATATAACTGATAAACCACTTGGATAGGGAAATTTGAGTCATTGTGGTTCTTGCTAGGGAGCCAATAAGTCACCTAGACAATGGACTGTAGACTCTTACGGTGCTTTCTATGAAAATAACTCTAATAAACCACTTAGAAAGTGGATTCAATCTCTTGAACTAAGAAATACCCCGCTTGGACCTTGGGTGAAGCCTTGTGAATGAGCTTAGAAGAGTGAGTGGGTTGTTGTGGTTCTTACTTCCAAAAGTAGTGGATAAACCACTTGGAAAGTGGACTTCGTCACTTGAGTGTATGACCAAGCCCTTGGTGAAATTTCCCTGAGAAAGCATCCCCTCAAACGTTGGATCCATCCCAGGGGTGGTCAGTTGCAAGAAAATTGTCGTGTAGCTAACATATGGTTGGGTGGAGAGGGGAAGTCCCTCCTTTAGTTGCCAACCATCTCAAAATACACAGATGAGTATAAATTTCATATGCATATTCAGAACATGTAGGGCAGAGACCAATCAAAGACTTAGCCCTTAGACATTGACAAATACCTCTTTTTATGAAGTCTGTTTACCTGGAAGGCCCGACCTTGGAAGGGGGCTTTCCCCTATTCTATTTATGCCTTACCATAGATTGTTTTGAATCAAAACAACCTTGGGTTTAAAACCCATCCATCCCATTTAAAAACAACTAAGAGAAACTTTTATTTCTCAATGTTGGGATGCCCGGCTATTGGTTCATATAATTTCCTGGGAGCTGCTCATCCCCAAAGGAAAGTGATCAATGAATTGTTCGTCTGCTAAAAGAATGCTGCCACCGAACTGCTCATCTACAGAAAATACTGTAACTGACCTGCTCATATTACAGACTAAGATGTTCCTTGTTTTGTTTATTACTGGTGCAAGATTTTCTCTATTTATGAATGTGAATGAATGCTTGAATTATGAAGTTTACTGAACTGTGAAGTTTAGTGTTATGCTCATGATTGACAAGATATTTTCTGTCTATGGTTGTAATGAAAGACTAGGATATGTTGTTCAATAATTTAGTTCATGGTAGGGATATGAACATGTATAATTATGCTCAATTAGCTTGGTCTGTCTCACTCAACTCAGTATTTTATCAAAGTCCTCATGTGTGTGCTCAGTTAGTCTGGACCATGCTGTTGATTGTTATGTTTCTGATTGAATTATAAATCTATGCATTTCATGTTTGGTTAATTGATAGATTACGTGCCTATGAGTATGTTTAACCATCCTGCAACAGGTTGGTAGAGTGGGAGTGATTGGTGTAATTCCCCTTGTACGACATTACAATCTTGACTAAAATCGACATTTGGACCACACCCCTTTCCTTATTTATGAAACTAGTATGTTTTGGGGCCTCTGCTTTTTGTCACCAATCATCGCACATAAATGGAACTTGGGGAAACCACCCCTTTGATATATATATATATATATGCTCCAAATTTGAGGTCACAGGACCTCAAGGAGGGGGGGGGCGCGTGTGAGCTTCAATACCTTGAAAAATTTGAGGTTCAAGGCTTCAAGCCCTTGGGCCACAATGCTTAGGAAATTGGTGTGGGGTGGTCGCCCCGCCTAATTTTATGCACACTCGCAACTTTGCATTGATATTGGTCGTTGGGATTGGCATAAAGAAATGATTCAATATATGTATATATGGGAGGCACTCTACACTAAGGGGTTGATGGCAGAACCTCGACCCATCAGAACCATGATTAGTGGGCCCCATCGGGCCATTGGTTCTTAGGGTAGCTTCAAGAACCATTCTGTGGGGAGGCCTAATGCTAATGGCTCAATATCGACCATTGGCCATTAGCCACAAAACATATGTGCAAGGAAGATAATAGACCCTGATGCTAAGATGACATTTGTCAGGGCCGAGGTGATGTATATTGGGTGGGCCGTGTTGGGCCCTCATGCTACCAACTGTCAAAGGAGTTAAGAAATTAAGCAGAGAGCAAGCCCGACTCAACATGATGTAAGCAGGTGGGCCTTATCAGGCTATCGGGCTATGGAAGAGTTGCACGGACGAATTTGTGGCGGAAAATGCAACCAAGTGTGACATGTATTGGGTGGACCAAAGGGAAGATTTGTTAGGTTTTCGAGACATTGGGGTATGAGGAGTGTAGGCAAACAAACCCACGACTAATAAGTCCAGTGTTGAAGGGCTGATGTTGGCCTTAGTTCATTGGCCCTCTGCTAGTTACCTCGAAATTTTAACGCATCAAGTAACCCAATTGCAAGGGTCTGGGCACCCTGTAGGCCCCACTTGGTGGTGGTGTGGTAACACATGGGCCAGGCGACCCACATGGGTGCCACATGTAACTTCTTGATGGCATGGCCTTGTCTAATAGGGCTAAACTTCTAACATACATAACTTTCTTATCGAGACTCAAATTGAGGTAAATTTTATATCGCTTGAAAGCTCTTGGAAAACTGAACATAATGGTGGTATTAATGTTAAGATTTGAAGAGTTTGAGAAAAAGAGGTTGTGGTAACCCCATATTCATAACAAACCTTGGAGATTTAGTCAAAACAAGAAGGTAACCCTCACGTAGCGCAGGATGGCACAACAAGGTGGGATGTGGTTATAGTGTGGTATCAGAGCTAAGGTTCAACACTGGACCCAAAGAGGCTCACACACAGAGGATAAAATTTAATATGATAATTTAAGTGTTATAAGAATGTTGATTTTAATCTTGTAGTTGATGTGGTTGCTAACCTTCATAGGATGTTTATATTTAACTCACAAATGTTGAGATTACATGAACAACTTCGTATTAGCATGTTTGGTGCTGATATGCCAAGGTGATTAGTTAATATGTTTATACTTGTTTAATTGACAGTTATGTGTGTGTGACAACACATAAGATGGCACAAATTACGGTAGAAAATAAAGGAATGAGCAGCAAAATGGTACAGTACAACATGGACAAAACCCATCATGAGAATTCATGTTATTTGGCATCTCCACAACAGTCTCGAGGATACTGGTTGGCCTCCCAAAGGGGGGGGTGAGGGGAGACCAAAGGTCTCGCTGTTTTACTATCTGAAATACTCTAGAACTCAACTCATCGCTTGTTGCTAGGATCAACAATATCATCCTAAAAGTATGATGTGATCATCCGAATCATTCCCGAGTGAGACATGGTATGTAGGATTTGAGATTTGTGTTCGAATATATTCTTGATGAAGAGGGCTAGGCATCTCTAGTCAGGATATCAGAAGACGATAGAGAGGGATCCTCCAAAATCTCTATAGAGGAAATGGTAGTGCTCTCTGATCTTGTAGTATAGGGGGCACCTAAAAATTAGGTGTTTCTTTGTCTTTGGCTTTTAAAGGTGACATACTTGGTAGATCCTATTAGATCTTGGTATATAGTGGTCAGTATCCACTTGGAGTCGATGAAAAGCAACTCGAAGTTGTTCCAAAGGGATCTTGAGTGAGTGCATCCAATGTCTGAATGTGTATGGGGGTGGACGATGATGCCATCCTGTAACTCCAGGAAATGCTCAAGGTAGAAGGACATCTTTGGGCCCAAGCCTGTTGGGGGGGGGGAAGTCCAAGTGACTAGAATGTACAATTTGTAGATATCCTCTTATGGACTAATTTAACACATGTTTTGGCGGCATGAAATGGGTCAGTGCAACAAGGGAGAATATGAAGAGGGAAAGACACTTCGGGGAGATGGTTAGTGTTTGGAGAAGTCGAGAAACATCTGAGAACCAACCTCATGTCCATCTTAAGGGGTGATTCGAAGTGGGGGCCTTTGACGAACAAAGTGCAAGGTAGGGTACCAATCTCTCTCGACAGATTAATCTCTAAAAGAACTGACTTTGTGAAGGAAAGAAACTAGGAAAAAGATGATATCGAGGCAGAAGGTGTCGGCACCAAACTCTGCGTGATAATGGGTTGCAAGACTATACATTTGCATTGGATGATGTGCTTGAGAAGCAAGGTTTAGACTCTCTTCATCTAGGCCAATTCTATTTGTACCAAGCTCAGTTCCTAAATCTCAAATCCATAGGGGATTGTGGGTGTAATAATCACGTCCTTGAGGTAGAGTTTGGATGAGATGTCCTGAAATTGGTTCTGGAAGCACTATCTCTCGAGAATGGCCACAAAACCATACCCTTTGCTAAGTCGAGGCTAGAGGGCTTGCCGCATACCAAATTGAGGTCCCGTGAACTATACTCCCAAGTAGATGTTTGATGTGGTGACCGTTGCTACAAAATCTAGTAGGCCTTGGAGAGGAGTACCCTACAAGGCTATAACTAGACCAAGTGACAACAATGGGGTAATGGCCCACTGTAACCACAGACAAAACCCCCTACTATTTATGTACTTTCACTAATGGGAGGAATCTTGGTATAAGGTCACCTATGATAGATATTCTAAGGGTAGGATTACTAAGAGGCTTCTAAGGGGCAATGGAGGAGTCCTGGTATAAGGTCACCTATGATGGATATTCTGAGTGTAAGGGTATTAGGATGACCAAGAGATTATAAGGGAAAGATTTGGCTTAAGTACAAGGCTCCATTCAATGAATGAAGACAATTTTATTTCCTTAGAAAAGCCAATTTTGTACAACAAAAGACCTAGGGCTTGATTGATAAGTTGATAGTTGGGATGACCAAAGGTCAAGGTAAGAAGAAAGGGTTTCCCACATTCCCTACAAGGCTATAACTAAACTAAGTGACAACAATGGGGTAATGGCCCACTGTCACCCCATTGTGGGGTGGTCGCCCCTCCTAATTTTATGCACACTCGCAACTTTGCATTGATATTGGTCGTTGGGATTGGCATAAAGAAATGATTCAATATATGTATATATGGGAGGCACTCTACACTAAGGGGTTGATGGCAGAACCTCGACCCATCAGAACCATGATTAGTGGGCCCCATCGGGCCATTGGTTCTTAGGGTAGCTTCAAGAACCATTCTGTGGGAGGCCTAATGCTAATGGCTCAGTATCGACCATTGGCCATTAGCCACAAAACATATGTGCAAGGAAGATAATAGACCCTGATGCTAAGATGACATTTGTCAGGGCCAAGGTGATGTATATTGGGTGGGCCGTGTTGGGCCCTCATGCTACCAACTGTCAAAGGAGTTAAGAAATTAAGCAGAGAGCAAGCCCGACTCAACATGATGTAAGCAGGTGGGCCTTATCAGGCTATCGGGCTATGGAAGAGTTGCACGGATGAATTTGTGGCGGAAAATGCAACCAAGTGTGACATGTATTGGGT
Organism: Pinus taeda; assembly: GCA_000404065.3. NCBI lineage: Eukaryota > Viridiplantae > Streptophyta > Pinopsida > Pinales > Pinaceae > Pinus > Pinus taeda. The sequence continues at coordinate 9,572 of APFE030216988.1, read as the reverse complement.
GGACCAAAGGGAAGATTTGTTAGGTTTTCGAGACATTGGGGTATGAGGAGTGTAGGCAAACAAACCCACGACTAATAAGTCCAGTGTTGAAGGGCTGATGTTGGCCTTAGTTCATTGGCCCTCTGCTAGTTACCTCGAAATTTTAACGCATCAAGTAACCCAATTGCAAGGGTCTGGGCACCCTGTAGGCCCCACTTGGTGGTGGTGTGGTAACACATGGGCCAGGCGACCCACATGGGTGCCACATGTAACTTCTTGATGGCATGGCCTTATCTAATAGGGCTAAACTTCTAACATACATAACTTTCTTATCGAGACTCAAATTGAGGTAAATTTTATATCGCTTGAAAGCTCTTGGAAAACTGAACATAATGGTGGTATTAATGTTAAGATTTGAAGAGTTTGAGAAAAAGAGGTTGTGGTAACCCCATATTCATAACAAACCTTGGAGATTTAGTCAAAACAAGAAGGTAACCCTCACGTAGCGCAGGATGGCACGACAAGGTGGGATGTGGTTATAGTGTGGTATCAGAGCTAAGGTTCAACACTGGACCCAAAGAGGCTCACACACAGAGGATAAAATTTAATATGATAATTTAAGTGTTATAAGAATGTTGATTTTAATCTTGTAGTTGATGTGGTTGCTAACCTTCATAGGATGTTTATATTTAACTCACAAATGTTGAGATTACATGAACAACTTCGTATTAGCATGTTTGGTGCTGATATGCCAAGGTGATTAGTTAATATGTTTATACTTGTTTAATTGACAGTTATGTGTGTGTGACAACACATAAGATGGCACAAATTACGGTAGAAAATAAAGGAATGAGCAGCAAAATGGTACAGTACAACATGGACAAAACCCATCATGAGAATTCATGTTATTTGGCATCTCCACAACAGTCTCGAGGATACTGGTTGGCCTCCCAAAGGGGGGGGTGAGGGGAGACCAAAGGTCTCGCTGTTTTACTATATGAAATACTCTAGAACTCAACTCATCGCTTGTTGCTAGGATCAACAATATCATCCTAAAAGTATGATGTGATCATCCGAATCATTCCCGAGTGAGACATGGTTTGTAGGATTTGAGATTTGTGTTCGAATATATTCTTGATGAAGAGGGCTAGGAATCTCTAGTCAGGATATCAGAAGACGATAGAGAGGGATCCTCCAAAATCTCTATAGAGGCAATGGTAGTGCTCTCTGATCTTGTAGTATAGGGGGCACCTAAAAATTAGGTGTTTCTTTGTCTTTGGCTTTTAAAGGTGACATACTTGGTAGATCCTATTAGATCTTGGTATATAGTGGTCAGTATCCACTTGGAGTCGATGAAAAGCAACTCGAAGTTGTTCCAAAGGGATCTTGAGTGAGTGCATCCAATGTCTGAATGTGTATGGGGGTGGACGATGATGCCATCCTGTAACTCCAGGAAATGCTCAAGGTAGAAGGACATCTTTGGGCCCAAGCCTGTTGGGGGGGGGAAAGTCCAAGTGACTAGAATGTACAATTTGTAGATATCCTCTTATGGACTAATTTAACACATGTTTTGGCGGCATGAGATGGGTCAGTGCAACAAGGGAGAATATGAAGAGGGAAAGACACTTCGGGGAGATGGTTAGTGTTTGGAGAAGTCGAGAAACATCTGAGAACCAACCTCATGTCCATCTTAAGGGGTGATTCGAAGTGGGGGCCTTTGACGAACAAAGTGCAAGGTAGGGTACCAATCTCTCTTGACAGATTAATCTCTAAAAGAACTGACTTTGTGAAGGAAAGAAACTAGGAAAAAGATGATATCGAGGCAGAAGGTGTCGGCACCAAACTCTGCGTGATAATGGGTTGCAAGACTATACATTTGCATTGGATGATGTGCTTGAGAAGCAAGGTTTAGACTCTCTTCATCTAGGCCAAGTCTATTTGTACCAAGCTCAATTCCTAAATCTCAAATCCATAGGGGATTGTTATTTGTACCAAGCTCAGTTCCTAAATCTCAAATCCATAGGGGATTGTGGGTGTAATAATCACGTCCTTGAGGTAGAGTTTGGATGAGATGTCCTGAAATTGGTTCTGGAAGCACTATCTCTCGAGAATGGCCACAAAACCATACCCTTTGCTAAGTCGAGGCTAGAGGGCTTGCCGCATACCAAATTGAGGTCCCGTGAACTATACTCCCAAGTAGATGTTTGATGTGGTGACTGTTGCTACAAAATCTAGTAGGCCTTGGAGAGGAGTACCCTACAAGGCTATAACTAGACCAAGTGACAACAATGGGGTAATGGCCCACTGTAACCACAGACAAAACCCCCTACTATTTATGTACTTTCACTAATGGGAGGAATCTTGGTATAAGGTCACCTATGATAGATATTCTAAGGGTAGGATTACCAAGAGGCTTCTAAGGGGCAATGGAGGAGTCCTGGTATAAGGTCACCTATGATGGATATTCTAAGTGTAAGGGTATTAGGATGACCAAGAGATTATAAGGGAAAGATTTGGCTTAAGTACAAGGTTCCATTCAATGAATGAAGACAATTTTATTTCCTTAGAAAAGCCAATTTTGTACAACAAAAGACCTAGGGCTTGATTGATAAGTTGATAGTTGGGATGACCAAAGGTCAAGGTAAGAAGAAAGGGTTTCCCACATTCCCTACAAGGCTATAACTAAACTAAGTGACAACAATGGGGTAATGGCCCACTGTCACCACAGACAAAACCCCCTACTCTTTATGTACTTTCACTAATGGGAGGAATCTTGGTATAAGGTCACCTATGATAGATATTCTAAGGGTAGGATGACCAAGAGGCTTCTAAGGGCCAATGGGAGGAGTCCTGGTATAAGGTCACCCATGATGGATATTCTAAGTATAAAGGTATTAGGATGACCAAGAGATTATAAGGGAAAGATTTGGCTTAAGTACAAGGCTCCATTCAATGAATGAAGACAATTTTCTTTCCTTAGAAAAGCTAATTTTGTACAACAAAAGACCTAGGGCTTGATTGATAAGTTGATAGTTGGGATGACCAAAGGTCAAGGTAAGAAGAAAGGGTTTCCCACATTGGTTTCCAACAAGGGCAAGGAACATGAAACCCTCAAAAAGCCCCTAAGTTGAAGCTAAAACCAAACTAGGGTTTACCCTAGGGCAAAGAAAATTATGGACAAAATTGAAGTGCATGCCCACCAAAAGTAAGGATTTTGTGGCAAGCACTATCCTCTTGATGTTTAAACTCTCCAACACCAAAATTTCTTCTTGCCTAGGAATTCCCACCAAGCCCTAGCTTGGTCGTTTGGCCTTAAAGGGTTCGAATTAGGTTAAGAGAGAAATGGAGAAAATTTATGGATAAAAAGTTGAATTGATCACCAACAAGGAAGGACAATGCCTAGTTCTAGGGTCAGTGGAGTCTATGGGTTCTTATAATTGATTTAATATTGCAAAGGAGTAAGGATATCTTGATGCCTTAGCATCGAAACCCTAACTATCATGTTTGTGGGGGGATCAAAGATCACTTGGGAGAGCTAACATGAGATCACCAAGGGGATTGCCATTTACATATCATTCTACAAGAAATGCATCCAACAATATGACCTAGTTTTCATTCAATTGATATCCAACAAAATTAGGGCACAAAATTCAACCTAGAACATTAATTCGTTCCATACATTAGACATGAAATAAAAAATTTGCAATAAACATGGTACTTACAAGACAATATGCATGAAACAATCCAATTATTGATCCAAATGACTTCTCCAAAGACAAGAACAAATGCTCAAGACAAATTTCGCTCCATAGATCACATCTTTCCTATTAGAACAAGAGGCTGAAATCTTTAGAGAGGCTGAATTCACAAGTCCAAGTGATGATGAATTTACAAATGATCCCGTCCTCTATTTATTCGGGGAGGCATAATGTCTAATGAGCCTAAAAGCCCCGAGGAAAACAAGTATAGTCACAATGATTATAATCCACCCCACTAGCTTAGATATAAAATCACATGATTGGTCCTTACATGTGAGTCTTAGGGCTAAGAATGTTGATGTCATCCATGTGTTGAACTCCATGTGGCATGCATTGAGGCTTTTGAGTGCCAAACAAGGTGTAGAACCTCTAAAAATCATCCTTTGAGGGTTGGCCCTCAGGTCTTTGTCAATACTCCTCCGCAGACCCCAAAATCCAATTTGGGGCACCAAAGGTGGTCTCATGTGTCTCGAACCAGTCATAGTGTCAGCCCCTGCTCTAATGTTGAGGGCTTCCAAGGTGGTGCTAAAACTCCCTTGTTTGAAGGGGTGAGACTATCCTCATCTAGGCCTTGGATCGATTGCCATCCTTGGATCGACTGGGGGCATGCTGGGTCTAGGTGCATCATCCCAAAAGTCATCAAATGTAAGGAAATGTGCCAAAACGCTCTAAGTGCTGGAGGAGCCCGAGGGTGTGCATGACGCTTTGTTGTTGCTTGGAGTCCCATGGATCTCAACACTTCATCTGTGGGTGTCAATATGCTTCTCTAGAGGCCTGCGTATCTATGGGTGAGGTGCCTAGGTCATGGCTATGGAATCACCTGACAATCACAAAATAAAGTCAAGTGCAACCAACTGGTCGTAAACTACAATTATCATTTTTGCATCTAATTGAACCAAGCTTGAATATAAAGGGCCACTTAACACTTCAAATACGGCTTCCCTTCCAAAATTGAGGCTTTGTACTCGCAATGGTGTTTCCTCCCTAGGTAGGATTGGCTAAAGGACAACCCTATGCATTTCTAGCCAACATTTCCTTAATCCATCCTTCAATCAATAGGTGTTATATGAACAATGATGTAACTAAAGGGAGAAGACTTCATGGCCAAGTGCCACGGTCAAAGGGACCAACAATGATGGGGATCCACATCTTGAGTGTATATATGTGAGGAGGGAGAAATCGTGGATGCATGAGTTACCAACCTGATATTTGTTTTCCCACCCCTCTTGTGTGCCTTTTACTTTTGCTTGATTTTTTCTTTGTATTATTGCTTGTAGCTCAAAAGTTTAAAGCTTGCTTTGCATGATGTATAACAATGTATTACCCTTTAATGATGAGGAAACTCATTGCCCATCAGGGTTGGGACATGTAAGGGATCTTTTCATGATGTATAGGAGCAATATGGTGCTTAGGAACTGGGTGATGGCCATAATGAGTGAGGTAGAGCTCATGTTAGGCGTTTGCCTACATGCTAATGTGTATGTCCTAGCCATCTATTGCATGTTGATATTCTTTCTTTTATTTTTCTCATGGCAATTATATGCTTTTTTCCTTTTCTTTTAGCTTCATGAACCTCACAAGGGAAAGTTCCAGGCCCTACCCAGGTATGTGGATGTATGGGTGCCAAATTCCAGAGAATTAACAATAAGTTGAACCAGAAGAATGGAGGTGGTATAAGGGTTTGTAATGTAAGATCGAAAGTGGTAAGTGTGGAATATGGATAGATGGAACACACTATCTCAATCAAGGCTTCTCGAGTGGTGCCCCTCCTATACCCATTGGGCCATTAGGTGAGGTGCCATTGGACTAGAATCAACAATTAACTTGCCATTTAAGGTGAGGGAACAAGATCATTGTCAAAACCACTCCTTCACTGTCACCCCATAATCCATATCAAAAGCCCAAATTCACAGGCATAGGCACCCAATTGCAAAATGAATAAAGTACCTTTTGATTGGAGGCCCACCTTTGTCCATGTGCTCTTACCAGATGGATTAGGAGGCATATGATTGATGTAGGTGATGGATATAAAATGGCATGTCATAAGCTAGTAGTGGTTGTTAAGGGATGCTACTTAGCTAGCTGGATGCGAAGTGTGGGAGAATTTTTTTCTCTTATGGGGTCACCCACTTATGGTGGGTAACAATGACCTCGATCTCTCCCCCCCAGAAGTAGAAATGCAAAAATGCATGTCTGTAAGAGTTTAATAATTAGTCTCTTTTTTTGGTATTGTAAATCCTTGATTGGGTTCATCAATTCTAGTGACTCAATTGACATATGCATTTATTCTTGTTCATGTGTGGTTGTAGTGTAATGGAAATTCTTCTCTCTCCGTTTTTGTTAATAATCATCCAAGTTCATTTATTTTTATGTTATTTTATTAGTCATCCATATTTTGTTTTTTTAATCATTTTGATTAGTTATCTACTTTTTATTATATTTGTTTATTTTTTGATTCATCTATTCTACTTGCTTGTGAATTCCTATGAGTTAGTCGATAATGTTTCCTTTTCACATTTTAATGATTCTGGAATTGTTAGTTGCCTTTAATGAAAGTCTTTACAAGAGTAGATTGGATTAAATTTATATTTAATAATATGTTACCTTCTCTAGTTGTAGCCATCATGACCTCGTTTTACTTTGTAACTCATCCCCTTGTCTAACTAGAGGTGGTTACTAGGTTACTCCACTCGTTGCATGGTTACTAGAATGGGGTAATTATGTTGTTTACCATTTTTTTTTTGGCAACATTAGGGATGTATCCTTTCACCACATGCCTTGTTATACTATTCTATGAGGCCTTGTTCAATCATTGTGGGTATTGTATTGCCTTCCGTTTCAGTAGTGGGCAATCCATGTTTGTATTATTAACTGTCTTCTGTTTCAGTAGTGGGATATCCATGTTTGGATTATTAACTACAATGGGAAAGGTTTTCTCAGAGCGGCATTACTAATCTTGATTCAGGGCAGCAATTAAGGATCTTCTATTGACATACCTCTAGTTTTGAGGAGGAATGGAGGTTTCCTCCGCCACAATTGTTCCTTAAGGCTCTTCTTCCGTGAAGAGAAAGCAAAATGATGCCTCCAACACTTAGAAGTTCCAAGGATAAAACCAAGAGTTTCAAGTAAAAATCCAAAGATAAAGAATGATAAAATTTACACTTAAAAGTTCTAAAGATAAAACCATAACAACCACACATCCATTACCTTCAATTTTTCATCTTGCACCTCTTGATCCTTCTCGCCTCCTCTCTGAGGCCCATAGACACGATTCTGAGTCCAAGTTCCAAGTCCTAAGAATGATTTAGATGCAAGTCAATGTCAAACTCTATATCTATACTCTAAATAAACTTCCTCTAGAAATTTACATGCATATGCACCCTTCCCATTGGGAACCAAGCTTCAAGACCTATAATGTAGACAAAATTTTCACCCTTAGCTTAAATTACAAGCTGACAAAACCTTAACCAAGCTTTCTGAACACTTAGTGCGGCCTGATACAGTGAGAATAAATGAAAGATGGTATGCGTTCACAGTGAATGGCGTTAATCTATGATGCATTGGACATCGATCCTTTTACCTTGAAAATTAAAACATCATTCAAATAAAATTTAACTGATAAAAAAGCCCAAAAACATTTGGTACTCAACATAATTGTACTAAAAATTGAGACTTGTGATAGGGCAAGCCATATTCAACAAAATAAGAATTCGTTGATTGAAAGTGACCAACGCCACTCATTTTACTACTCATCATATCGTCAAATTATAGTTCCACAACCATAAAAAGTGGTAAGTTTCTCAAAATAACGCTGCCAGTAGATAAAAGAGAATGGGGACAATATAGTACCTTTAGGTACAAAGAGCACTCCATTCTCGTATATTGTTGGGTTTTATAATAGTCATATTGTGCTTCCAAGATGTGTGAAATATTGTCCAAGATATGATATTTGTTATCTATGAAGCTCATAAACGAGGAGCCATCATCACATGAATACTAATAAAAGTTACCATTGTTCTCAATGCAAACCTATACCATTCAAACTTTATATATAGGATATAAGTCAACTAAGAGCGCCAAGTTTCATAGCCATAGTTTTTGGTGTTTGTATTCTACAATTATCAAGTGGTATTTTAGCCTATGGATGGGTGATATGTTCTACTCTTCAATTAATTAATCTAAAATACAAAATTTTCGGGGCAAACCTCTCAACAATTACCCATACCTTCAAATAAGGGGAAAAGAGGGTGCTTTGGTACAACATCCATCCTTCAAAGGCCCTTCAATGCACAAGGGCTGTTCAATTAGTCTTCAAAATCTGCCACAGAACCCTCCAAAGTGGGCACATGAGCCCCCAAGGGGTATATGCCAATGACCTCTTCTTCAAGTGTGTAAAAATGACTTCAAAAATGCCCAAGGAATTGCCTTTCTTACTTCAACAGGGAACCACATGGCCTCCCAAATGAACACTCAACCATTCCCTCATGAACAACGGGTCTCCAATAAGCCACATGCTTAGCCCTTAAAGGCTCTTAAAATTTCCAATCACACCTATTGATAAGCAAGCAACACCCCATCCATATCATTGATGTTAAATGTACCACACTTCCAATTTGCAATATGCAAGCATTTGTTTATCAATACATTGTTTAAGTGTTAAATTGGCAACTAGGTCCAAACTCCATGTGGGTCGGCTTATTTATGGCAGCTGATATTTTTATTGTATCCCTCTCGTCGAGAGGTGTAGGATTGATCCAAAGATCATCCGATTCCGATAAGTATTTATGGAGATATGAATTTATTTTGTTTATGTAATTATTATTAAGCCGACCAGCTCTTATGTAGGCTCTAGAAGCCCAACCGACGTGTCTATTCATCATCCTCGTTTTTGGTATAAATAGAGAGGATTTGAAGTCATTAGAACAACTCATTTTCTTCAAGTGATCTCCTCCTCTCCACGTCTTGGGTTATTGGTGAAGGAAGACACTTAGAAGAATACGTTGACCTTGGATGATGCCCTAGCTGCTGTACGTTGTTGAAGGAGATCTGACCGTAGTAAAGGAGGCCTCATATGCAGCTAAAGGGAAGGCCCTATCCGCAACAAAGGAAGGCTTGGATAAGGCTAGATCCGCAGACATTGGGGAGACCCTATACGCAGTTCAGATGATGCCCTATACACAGTTGAGATGATGATCTAGCAGCAGTTCAGCTGTGCCCTAGCCACAGTTCAAATGTGCCTTAGCCGCAGTCAAGGGAAGGCTCCTATCCACGCTGTCCAGGAAGCCCCAACACGTAGTCAATGGTACAGCCTTGAATGCACTCAAGGGAGGCACTCATACGCTGTTTCAAACAACCCTAAAACAGTCATTAATGGAGGCTATTATACACAGTCCAAGCAGCCCTAAACGCAGGCAATGGAGACACCTAATATGCAGTCAATGAAGACATCTAAGAGCAGCAAGGAGAACTGTTTTGTTGTAGGTGACAGCACGAGGATAAATGTTGTTACATATCTCAGATTTGAGTATAGTTTCATGGTGAGTAAGTGCTGTCATAGAAGAACCTTAGACAGCATGGATTTGATAAGTGGGGCAGCCTCTAGGATAAGCTGTTCAAGGGTAAAGAGGGTTGCACTAACAGTGTTGGAACATCACTGTGATCAATGAGAACAGCTCAGTGATATTTTGGTATAGCACTGAGATGATGGGCATGATGATGGAAGATGCAGCATGATTAATGAGACTACATAATAATGTAAAGGGCAGCATGATCAGTGAGACTGCATAGTGATGTATGGACAGCATGAAGTAGATCATGGGCAGCATGATGTATGGG
>APFE030216980.1:11723-22878 GCA_000404065.3 Pinus taeda | reverse complement strand
TTTCGAGGAACGAGTGATGGTTTTGGGTAGCAGCTGATTCCAGGTAAGATTTGGAATTTTCCAATCACAGCAGTGTTACAAGGATGGCTAGCAGAAGCACTCTTCGCAGATGTTCCTCGAAGGGGTAAACAATCATATGGGGGTGAATGATCGGCTAAAACAGAGTGGAGGTGATGGCGAGAACACAACCAAGGCTCAAAAGCTAGCGATAAGGCATTCACAATGGTTATTTACCCGTTCATTTTTTAATGAGCTTAAACGCGGGGAGAAACACTTGCTCATGACTTATATTTATTTTTTTTAACGAGCTTGAACTATACGCTAAAACTGCTTGTGAAGAGTTTATTTTTTAACGAGTTTGAACTCTGCGACAACCTTGCTCGCCATGATGGTCATTGATTTTTGATTTACCCTTAACATTTTGTTCTTTCAAAGATAGTACTACCTATTCATCTGCTTCATCAAACCGATTAGAAATGAAAACATATGTATGATAAATGAGTCAAAACACTAATATTTTACTTGAATTACGTGCATAGTAAATTAAAAGTGACTTTTTACCTCTCATTTTACCATTTCATTTGAATTTGGTTTGTTGGAGCTCTAGAGGTGTTTTTCCCCCCTGATTTTCACCAGCGGATTCCGGGAGATTCTGTGGATGATTCTCGACGCCATTCGGACCAGGTAGGAGCTAAACTTGTGCTCTTTCATTACATGCCTTTCATTTTGGATTTTGAGCTCATTTCCCTATTCTGCTGAGCCCCTGGGGTTTGAAGAACTTGCCCTAGGATCATCGCACCCTTCCTTAGTCGAAAGGTGTGATGCATACTGATGTCTCCACTGACTAGTTAGTATGCATCGCTCATAGAACACTTGCTGGGGTGCGATGGGCGCAGGGAGGAAAATTTTTGCATGGTTTCCTCATGAAATTTTCTCTCGTTTTCACCAAATGAAGATCCTGATTCTTCCCTTGTTTGTTTTTCAGAGATTCATCGGAGGAAAATGGTTGTCACATGGCGAGAACGCGAGCATGAAGAAGAGGACGCTGTTGCTTTACATGATCCGGGCATAGTAGCTACATTACGGAACTGTGGCTTGCTGAAGTTTTTCCGTATCTCGATCATGAGGCAACAAATTAGTTTGTTGCAGTATTTCATCAATGCTTGGGATCTTATCAACCAGGTATTCCAGATTAGGGGCAAATCGATCCCCTTGACAGTGGTGGACATCTATTTTCTGACCGGCTTGTCGAGGCACGGTGCCCCTCTCTCCTTATCAGGTTCCGCTCATGGGGGCGAGTCTGTAAGGGAGGACATTCGCTGGCATTGCAGATTCAGAAGGTGTTACTCCCCAACCGTTTGCTGCTACAGGACTTACATCTTCTTCGGCACCAGAAATATTTTACGGACCTGAAAGTCTACCTCTTCCTCCTGGATTTATTTCCATAGAAGAGATTGTGGAAGATCCTCCATCTAGCACTCCAACGCAACTTGGAGCTGGGATCGCCCTATATCCTTCTTCATCAGAGAATATTCACCCACCCTCGGAAGTTCTTGAAGAATCGCTGAGGAATCTTTTGGATAGACTTAATACGTCTAAACAACCGTCAACATCAAGGACTGTGTCACTCGACACAGCAACACTGGAAACCCCTTCTGCTATTCTGACAATGTTCGCCAGCATGCCATCTGTCCCAACCAGTTTTCAATCGCTGGATGGAGTCCATCCTGGGACTATTTCGACAATATGGACTGTTCCCGTTTGTTCGTCCGGAATTATATCTGGAATCTCTTACGTTTGAGTCTCGACAAATTGATCCATCACAAGGTCAATTTGGGCAAACTGGTGCCCAAAGGCAAACTATTCCTTTGAGCACTGGATTACCGTCGTATGGAGGGCCATATACCCTTTCATTGTCTTCCCCAGAAGGACAACCATGCGTGAGGTCGCAACAAAATTGGGGTTATGCTGGAATCACAACTAGCGGTTGGGTACCAGTCCTATCTCAACAACCAAGAGTTGTATGCTCAATACAACAAAGTTCACCTATGACAAACATTCCCACTACGCCGACTATTATGGCAATATCGCAAGTAAAAGCGTCACCAATTGTATGCCAACCTCAAGTTTCACAGGTTGCAATACAACAATCTCTTGTACCTCCGACACAACCACAATCACCCACTAGTGCAATGGCACAGGTTCAAATGGGGAACACCAACCCCCATCTTGGTCAAACAGTCAGTGCTGGACAACAGTCCATGGCTTCACAACCATGGCTGGTGCAATACCAAAAACCGCAACTCCAGCAAGCTTACCAAGGATATGAGCAACAAGTCTTTGCAAGTAACGGACAGTAGTATCAACCATATCATAATGGTTATGCCCATCAAACTTACCAAAGTTACCAACATCAAATGCATTATGCTGGTATGCAAAGACCGACTACTCAAACAATTCCGTCTTATCCTGGGCATGCTCAACCAAGCCTAAATCAACAGTTGCCCTTCGTGGCAACTCTAGAGTTACCAAATCTAAGTCGACTAACGAACAATCCAACTACCTATGCCCCTTGGTGACCGGCGATCCCGCATAAACTTCCGACAAATATTCCTAAATTCAATGGAAATCCCGGCGAAGACCCATCGAATCATGTGATGACCTATCATCCATGGTGTTCATCAAACACTCTCAATGATGATTCGATTCGACTTCGCCTCTTTCAACGCACATTAACTGGTCCAGCAGCAAAGTGGTATATCGAACTACCTAGAGCTTCGTTTGATAACTTCAGTACCCTAGCCACAACCTTTTTAACCCATTTTCAGTTAACTATCAGGTACGAAATAGGAACTCAGCTGCTTACCAATTTCAAACAAACGATAGCCACTCACATATTCAATCATATCCATGAGTGGTGGCGTCGTCGTAGAATGGTAAAAACATATGTTCCTGATCAGCTATTGGCTGAATGGTTTATTAAGTCACTATTACCCGCTATTACAGAAGATGTGGCAAAGAGGGGAGTCGTCATTGAAGAACAAGTTATTTCTCATGCACAATATCTAGACTTGATCTATACTCAGTCTGGCACGCTCTACGATAAAATCCCTGATGCTCCTAGACCAGAATTCTCCATTCCTCTGCCTCCTAAATCAAACAAAGGCTCTCAAGCCAGCGATGGTGTGATAGGCACGACAAGCACTAAAACCGCAAAGGCCACATCCAAAAAGGCCCACACGGTTTCGAGTCAAGATGCAAATGAAGAAATTCTAGCCTCAGAAGTAAATGCCATGTCAACAAACAAAGGCAAAGAAACCAAGCAACCAGGAGGCAAGAAGAAAAAACAAGGGAAGAAGAAAAACCAAGGAGACTCATCTCCTAGGAAACCTTCTGAAAACCCTTCTGGGAATGCGAAACCCAAAAGTCCATGCAGTATATGTGATGAGGATCATTGGACCCGAGAATGTCCATATAAAGAAGAACTTAGCAAATTCTTCAAAAGTTCAAAAACCTCGGCTGTATTGACGGATCCGTTTCCAAACCCAGGAACAAATATGGTTGCTAGCGAAAATGCTTCCCCGTCCCAAGTGCTAATGTTGTCAGTCTCGAAGCAACTGAATGACACTTATAACGACAAGGAGTAAAGATTACGGGAATCCACAGATGTTGAACAACAAGGACAATGACCAACCTAGTAGTTCGACAACGACTTCAACAGAAGTCGTGCCACCCACCATTCCTGAATTAACAATAAAACCACCAAAGGGAGTAGTACACAAATCGACGTTTAATCGTCGTGCCCGAGCAACACAACACTATAATATAGTGGAGGATTTAGCCCAATCGCCATCTGTGATGTTGACTCTTGAAGTGCTGCAAAATTGCCCCTCCCAAAAGCAGGCTTTATTGTCAGCAATAGGTGGGATTGACCCAACGGATTCCAATCTTGTATCTTTTAATCATAAAGGATACGACCCTTAGTTACCAGCTCAACTAGCTTTCCTCATTCAAGTGAAAGCCCTCAACAAAACTATTCATAGAACAATTATTGATGAGGGAGCATCCACATGTATCATGTCGACGAGTTGCTAGAAAACTCTGGGGTCTCCATCTTTGTCGCGATCGTCGACAACATTAAAAGCATTTGATGGACGAACGTACACCCCGTATGGGATACTAAGTAACTTGAAAATCGAACTGGGGGGCAAAATAGTAGAAATCGATGTTGAAGTCATCAACGGGAATCTTGATTACAACATCCTACTTGGAAGACCCTAGATATATGCCATGGCAGCTGTTGTGTTGACCTACTTTAGGAAAATTGAATTTCCCTCCCAAGGAGGAATTACAATCATCGACCAACAAAATTTTCTCCCCAACAGTTCGCAAATTACGGGAAGCATTCCAATGATCCATGGAAGCCCTAGCATGCTTCATAATATCAGAGTAGGCGAACTTTTACCCTACCACCTCCTACCAATTTGGTGGAAGTGGCTAATGTAGGAACCTGCAATATGATATCTTCCATTCAAAAGATGTTAGAAAACGATGTTAAGATGGATCATTCGCAGGTTTTGCCTCTAACCCTGCTGGAAATATTATAGCAATCAATGTTCTCAGCATGGGAGGCAAACCAGCATCAACGCTCGTCAAGCTTTTGAATAGATAGGTCTAAGGAATATGGCACCCCTTCAGATCCTTGGTAGCAAGTACACCTTACGGATGAAGGAATCATTCAATCGATGATGATCAATGGGGCACCATGGGAAGATCACCACCATCGTTCCCATCTTCCGACTTGTAAAGAAGATAATGCCGGTGACCTACAACATCCTTCAGTATTTGACTTTTTGACGAATACTGTAAACATGGTGGATTCCAAAAGAAACCTACCCAATATCGAAGAGACTATTGCCATAAACATCTCGACCAAAACAGATGTTGTAGAGAACATTCATGTTGGAAAATCTTGTTCTTCTTCCAAACTGGAAATATATAGCACTCTCTTTCGCGAGTTTAGAGATGTCTTTGCTTGGTCATATGATGAAATGCCAGGTATCGACTCGAGCATAGTTGAACACGAGATTAAGATGTATCCAGATGTCAAACTGGTATGACAGCGGCTAAGGCAAGTGCACCCCAAGAAAGCCGTTGCCATCAAGGCAGAAGTTGAAAAACTCCTCCATGTTGGTTTCATTTACCCCATCCCTCTAACTGATTGGGTATCGAATATTGTTCCTGTGATGAAAAAACAAGGAACGATTAGAGTGTGCATTGATTACAGGGATGTAAATCAAGCTTGTCTGAAAGACAACTACCCTACACCCTTTATCGACCAGATAATTGATGAATGCATTAGATGCGAAGTCTTTTCATTCATGGATGGATTTTCCAGGTATAATCAAATAAATATCCGCCCACAGGACTAGTTAAAGACTGCATTCATTTGTCCATGGGGCACATTCGCATATCGCAAGCTACCCTTTGGTTTGGAGAACGCAAGGGAAACTTTTCAGAGAGCAATGAACTATGCTTCCCATGACATCAAAAACATCGTTCAACCTCATCTCGATGATCTCCTAGCTCATTCGCGAAAGTGGACCGATCATCCGCACCATTTGAGAGCAATATTTCTACTTTGCCGACACTACAAGATAAGACTCAATTCGCACAAAGTTGTGCTTTGTGTTAGTTTTGGTCGTTTACTTGGCTTTGTTGTCTCAAAGGATGGGATTCATCTTGAACCTTGCAAGGTTCAGGCAATCATTGATTTGCCTCCACCTTCAAGCCTGCTTCAGATTCAGAAACTCCAAGGGAAAGCAAATTTCCTCAGGAGGTTCATTCCAAATTACGACGAACTAGCTAAAGGTTATACTCGTCTTTTGAAAAAGGATGTACCCTTCGTTTGGGACCAGGTCACGCAAGCCTCCTTTGATGCTTTAAATAAATCTCTAATACAAGCGTCATTAATGTATGCTCCTGATTATCAAAAAGACTTTAACCTGTATCTAGTTGCAGCAGATACGACCATAGCAATGGTTCTAGTTCAAGAAGACAATGGAATTGAACATCCAATATATTATTTAAGCCGAAACTTAAATGATACGGAAATGAAATACTCCTATGTTGAAAATCTCGCCCTCGCAGCTGTTCAAGCAATACAGAGATTTCGACACTACGTCCTCTTCAGAAAAACTACCATTTTATCAAATTGCAACCCCATGACTTATATATTGTCGCGACAGCTGCTGGGGGGCAAGTATTCAAAATGGATAGAAATTCTACAAGAGTTTTATTTGGAATTCAAAAAATCCAAATCAAAGAAAGCCTTGGTATTCGCGGAGTTACTATGCAATCTCCCATCGTCATCCAACGATGCAACATCCGAAGAAGCAATCATGGATGAAAATTTGTTTCTGATATCTTCAAGCGATTTGTGGTATGAAGATATAATCATTTATCTCCAAACACAAACATACAGGTCTAATACCTCACGCTTCGAACAACGATGTATTCAATACCAAGCAAAAGACTACGTGATCGTCGGTGATACTCTTTATCGTCGTGGTATCGATAGAGTTCTGCGAAGGTGCCTCACCATTGAGGAGGCCGAAAAAGTCCTGAATGACTGCCATTCAGGCGCGTGTGGGGGGCATCAATCGGGTTATGCTATGGCGCAAACAAATTTACGAGCAGGATACTTCTGGCCAACAATGTTCAAAGATTGCATAACCGCAGTTAGAATTTGTCATGCTTGCCAAATTTTCGATAGCAAAACGAGAAGACCACTCACACCGTTGCAACCAGTAGTAGTTATTGGGCCATTCGCCAAATGGGGCATAGATTTCATGACATGTAACCCCACCTCGACTGGGGGGCATGGGTACATAATACTCGCAGTGGACTATTTCACCAAATGGGCAGAGGTGATGCCTACATTAAACAACAGTGGCAAAACGGCTGCCCTTTTCTTTTTCAATCACGTAGTCTCCAAATTCGGCGTTCCACAGGCTATAGTCATAGATCATGGATCGCATTTTTGCAATCACATGATGGTTGAGTTGGTTGCGAAATTAGGACTGTCCCACGACAGCTCTACTCCATACTATCCGCAAGCTAACAGACAAGTTGAAGTAATCAACAAAGTCCTAAAGCGCATGCTGCAAAGGATGATCGAAGTCCACAAACGGGATTGGCACCTAATCCTGTACTCAGCCTTGTGGGCATACCAGACATCGGTAAGAAATGCAACTAGATTCACACCTTTTCAATTAGTGTACGGTCTGGAAGCAATCTTCCTGGTTCAGTGTGAAATCTCATCCCTCAAACTCGCAGTCGAACTTCTCCCCAGAACCTCAGAAGAAGAGGCTCGTTTCTTAGAATTAATCCATTTGGATGAAACCCGTTGTGATGCAACTTTGGCTAACGAGGCTCATAAGAAATGAGTCAAAGCACAATTCGACAAGAATGTCAAACCTCGCGTCTTCTAAGAGGGTGACCTGGTTTTACTTTATGACCAGGAATCCGATAAATTAGGAGCGGGGAAATTCAAATCGTTATGGATGGGTCCCTATATTTTTAAACAAGTGTTAGAAAAAGGAGGCTACGAGTTGATGGACTATGATGGGATTCCACTGGCGCAACCTCGCAATGGGTTGTACCTCAAACGTTACTATGCTTGATTTCGCATAGTAATCCTAATGCTTTTGTTACATTTGTGTTTTCGCCAAGAGCATTTAATTTGGTTAAGTAATCCACTTTTTGCCTTCATTGCAGATGTCAAACCTACTGGAATCATTCATTGGATATGCCGACGGGGCAAGTCGTAGTTCGTGGAGTGTATCTTCTGCAGCATGGGCCATTTTTAATCCCAGCAGCGAGTTAGTAAGTTTCAAAGGAGTATGTGTTGGTCGGTCTACGAACAATATCGCTGAGTACAATGCATTGATAGAACTCCTTTCTAATTCCATCACACATGGTATATGTCGATTTATCATCAGGCTAGATTCACAACTCGTCATTCTACAACTTATCGGCATCTATGTTGTACGAAATCCAGCAATCTATCGCATGTTCCTAAGGGTCAAAATTTTGGTAAGACAGTTTTATTTCATCCAATATCAACATATTTCCAGAAGTCTATACACATTAATAGACTCATTGGCAAATTATGTAGACATTTGCGACATTTATAAAAAGAAGCATCACATCAATATGTGCATTAGGATTATGTATCTGTACCGAAATAAAGCTCCGAAAATCAAAAATATATTCCTTAACTGTTTATAGTCTGTACATAATGTTCTGTAACGAAGACAAAATTGGTCAAATGACCCAAAACTCAAAATGCTAGCGGGCACCCTAGTCTACTGATGCTAGTGATAACAAGTCACTGCCTTTGCAATCATGCGCAAGAGCCTAGTCCATCGACTCAACACTTCAATAGTATGTTGCTCAAACTGGTGGAACTAGACCAACATCTGCATGAACACATGGGTTTTGATTAGTCTCGATCATAAGAATACAAGAACATTATAAACAACAATGGAAAGAGATATGGTCAGAAGAAAATTATCCATGGCACCTCACTTCTCTCCAACCGGCTGCGCCAAATCCGGATCACCTCAGAAATCCATACCAGCATATGGGAACCTAGCATAGACCATCTCCTGACGGTCAAACCACTCAATGAAGGTCTCAGAAAACGAAATCTGGGGCTGACCAACATGCCAAGACATGAGATCAACCCATCTTTGCATCCGTGGTTCGGTCGATGGAGGTAGGCCAAGTGATATATACTATGGCTGCATCAGTGGGATTCGCTCCAAGGCGAAAGCAATCAAAATAGAACCATAGCCAAAGTTCTTGGATTTGTCGCTCTTCACCTTGGTCAATTGTTCCTTCATCATAGAAAGTATTGTATCACACCAATTGAACACCTTCGGTTCAAGGCATTCCAAAGCATACTGCATATAAGACCTGTTGGCTATATGAAGAGTAGAACTACTAGCCAGTCTAGCAAAAGTAAACAGGGTGGTCCACAAGGGCCGGTCAGTGACGTCTCGGATGTTGATCTTGTCATTTGCACTCAGCTAAGATCCCTCTCTACAATGTCAGCGAATGTACTCCCTTACAGACTCACCCCCATGGGCGGAGCCTGATAAAGAGAGAGGGGCACCATGCCTCGATAAGCCGGTGAGAAAATAGATGTCCACCACTGTTAAGGGGATCAATTTGACCCTAATCTGCAATACCTGGTTGATAGGATCCCAAGCATTGAGGAAGTACTGCAACAAACTGATTTGTTTCCTCATGCTCGAGATACGGAAAAACTTCAGCAAGCCACAGTTCCGTAACGCAGCTACTGTGCCCGGATCATGTAAAGCAACAATGTCCTCTTCTTCATGCTCACATTCTCGCCATGTGACAACCATTTTCCTCCGATGAATCTCTGAAAAACAAACAAGGGAAGAGTCAGGATCTTCATTTGGTGAAAACAGGCAAAAATTTCATGAGGAAACTATGCAAAAATTTTCCTCCCTGCACCCATCACACCCCAGCAAGTGTACTAGGAGCGATGCATACTTACTAGTCAGTGGAGACATCAGTATGCATTGCACCTTTCAACTAAGGAAGGGAGCGATGATCTTAGGGCGAGTTCCTCAAACCCCAGGGGCTCAATAGGGTAGGGAAATGAGCTCAAAATAAAAAATGAAAGGCATGTAATGAAAGAGCACAAGTTTAGCTCCTACCTGGTCTGAACAGTGTCAAGAATCATCCACAGAATCTCCCGGAATCCACTGGTGAAAATTAGGGGGGAAAAGCACCTCTAGAGCTCCAACAAACCAAATTCAAATGAAATGGTAAAATGAGAGGTAAAAGTCACTTTCAATTTACTATGCACATAATTCAAGTAAGATATTAGTGTTTTAACTCATTTATCATGCATATGTTTTCATTTCTAATCAGTTTGATGAAGCAAATGAACAAGTAGTGCAATCTTTGAAAGAACGAAATGTCAAGGGTAAATCAAAAAATCAATGACCATCATGGCTAGCAATGTTGTCGCAGAGTTCAAGCTCGTTAAAAAATAAACTCTCCATGAGCAGTTTTAGCACATAGTTCAAGCTCGTTAAAAAATAAACATAAGTCATGAGTAAGTGTTTCCCCCAGGGTTTAAGCTCATTAAAAAATGAACCGGTAAATAACCATTGTGAATGCCTTATCACCAGCTTTTGAGCCTTGGTCATGTTCTTGCCATCACCTCCACTCTGTTTTTAGCCGATCATTCACCCCCATATGATTATTTACCCCTTCGAGGAACATCTGCGAAGAGTGATTCTGTTAGCCATCCTTGTAACACAGCCGTGATTGGAAAATTCCAAATCTTACCTGGAATCAGCTGCTACCCTGAACCATCACTCGTTCCTCGAAAACGAGTCTTCTTTAAGCTCTTTTCACCTAACTCATAAAATATGAAAAGATTGCCGAGCAATTGGCCTCTCCGCCTCGTTAAAAGGCATCAGAAGTGCTATCCCTCCTCTAGATTTTAATCTTTTCAGACCTGAGGGATTATTACACAAAAAGATTGAGCGCTTGTCTTGTTCGGATCATTAAAACTATCGAAAATTCATCCCTTTTGTATTATTTTACGCTTTTTCAGACTTAAGGGATTATACAATGAAAAAGAATCTTCGGAGTCTTCTTTCTGTTTCTTTCAGACTCTCTAAAATTGAAAGAGACCGAGTTATCTTTGTCTTTAAACTTGTTAAAACCTAATAGCGACAAACTCATCCAAATGGACGAGAACGAGTTTTACTGTCGCTAGACTCGCTAAAATATAGTGACAAGTTCACCCGAAGGGTGGATTATAAAAAAAGCATGT
Source organism: Pinus taeda (assembly GCA_000404065.3). Taxonomy (NCBI): domain Eukaryota; kingdom Viridiplantae; phylum Streptophyta; class Pinopsida; order Pinales; family Pinaceae; genus Pinus; species Pinus taeda. Next base: position 11,990 of record APFE030216980.1, on the reverse strand, counting down.
GTTATCCTCCTCAAGATTGACAAAAATAAAGAGGTATTGGTTAGCAATGACTGGGGAAATTGGGAAGAAAACAAGAAGAAACTTTATTGGTAGCAAGTCGCTCTTGAACATGACACTTTCCTTCCGCATTCATGCCGAGTTGGGTTGTTCCGTTCACTGGTCTTCACCATTGGTCCATCACGCCATCCATCTTTGGGGTTAACACTACCAATCCATCGTCAGTGTCGCCGATATGTTCAAGAGAATTCATTCAGACAATTCACCTGT
>APFE030216968.1:63730-104347 GCA_000404065.3 Pinus taeda | reverse complement strand
TTATGAGGTACTGATAGCAAGTGCCCAGCTCTCCACCATAGCTGAGAAAGGCAGCATACCCTCATCTACAGATACTGTAAAGCAATTGTAGGCACATTTTGAATATTGCTACAAGGGCTTAGAGCACTATATTGCAGGCTATAAAGACTCCACATTCAACGCAAAATGGAAAGATAAGATGAGAAACATATTGGATCATAATGTAATAGAGAGTATAGTGGAAGCATGGGATCCTTATAATTATCGTTGGTCCTCCTTAAGCCTTGCTAGGATTGGTGGCTTAGGCAAGAAGAGTGATTTTCTAGGTATGATTTTCATTTTGTTGCTCCTATGGGGCTTTTTAGATTCAGAATTTGAAGGGACCCAACATGGGAAAAGTGTTGTTTGGTGGCTTGGGCATGTAACACATAGACTGGTACTCATATTGGGCTATGCATTTATATACACCCTTTGGCTCTAGTTTTCCAACCATAAATCTCTCTGACAAAAGCACTGTCTTGACTGGAACCCTTCTTATGGTGACAATGACAAGAGCTTCATGTATAGACCCCACATTCTTTACATAATTCTCAATAATTGGTGGTAAGCCAGAAATAAGGTCACTACAGAAGAAACAAATTCCTGGTACATGTGAATTCACCCTGGCAAGCAATCCATTCAAACCTTCTATGATGAGTTTTCCCTGTGCTAAATATTTATACTTTTCTAACTTCCATAGTTCCAAGAGAACATTACGGTTAGAAAAATTGCTGTAATTAGGAAGCGACACCAACCTCCTTATGGTACCTTATTCACTATAGATGATAGATAAATGCCTTCAGAGATAGCAAAAAATAGAGTTAAGGGTAGTATAAGCAAAATATTTTGTGTAAACGATGTCCCGTGCACTATTTGTCATAGATTATCCTTCTAATATTCTCATCACTGAAGGAAACAAGTTTTTCCAAGTCCCAAAAGTCAATAAAAATAACATATTATCAATAAAACAATGCAAAGGTTTCTATCTTCCTAGATTTTACATCACAATTAAGCATCAAGGGCTGGCACTTCCAAAGGAGCGTGATCAATTCTTCTTAAAATTCGCCACAACCAAAACAGCACCATCAAGACCATTAACAATATAAGTAAGAAAAATAAAATATATAACCATATATATGCTATTATTCTCCACTGGTAATCCATAAGTGGTGATGTTTCAAGAGCTCATGTAGATTCAAGCAGGAAGCTAGCCAATGTTGTCAATTTTCTATAAAACATTTGGTAGACAAACTTTGAATCTCAAATTCACCAAAAAATGAGCACGATTAAATAGCTCTAATTATCTCCATATGGCCCAGCACACATATCCACTATCAAAACTGAAGTAAATTAGAAACACTCTCAAAACTTTTACCTCTTCCAAAATGTAATTTAAAAAGACATTGTGACATCTTGTCCATTTTTTACCTATCTAATGACAACCTAAAAATCATAGAACTTTGGTATTCTTCTTCTACAATGCCAGGATTTCAAATCATGATTCATACGTATCGTCTATATAGACTCAAAGGTCATGCATGCTCATTAGTCTCCACCCTAGATTGTTGAGCAACATGTCTGCTAAATAAAAGCATAGATAATCTACCATATTTTAAAAATGAATGCATATTTAAAACACGGTAAATGCTTAGAATTTTCATTATATACGAAATATCAGTACATTATGATATGAAATAAGGAAACATTTTTCATCCAAGTGGTGGAAAATAAGCTCGAGGGAAGCAGCTAAGAGCCATGGATTTTTTTATGATTCAGAATGTTGCTGTAATCAATGCTTGACTAGATACAATGGCTGTTAAAGTGGCAACAATGAACATTGACCAATACATAGGTTGTGGTATTTTAGTTCTTTCTCTGTAGGCCAACTGCCAATCAACTTACAAATGAAAGCAAGGTCAATGAAGGCAAGGCTTTCATTTTTCTACGATGATCCTCTAGACATTTGGGTGGACGTATAAAAGTAGGGTTTTAAGGAGCTTTAAGAATCCTAAAGCAAATTGGTTTTCCATTGCACCCAAAAAACAGGGGATGAAACTCTTGGTTTATCATATCTGATTGAACATTAAAGGGAACTTGCAACAATGTTTTTGAAGGAGGAGATGTTCGTCCCCTCTTTCAACGCACTCCTGTTTACGCCCAACAAAACAAAACTATAATCCAGAAAAGAAGGCCAATATGTACAAGAAACCTTAACTATGAAGCCTCTATCAAACTCAGACCAGGAATCGAAATCGGGGAGCATAATTTTAGTGAAACCACTCGAAACCTACCTAATTCTCCAATGTCTACCGTGAGTTGTTCGTGGACAAATATTTAGTTATTGAACACTAAACAATTATGTTTAAACCTACATCTTTTTAAACATAATCACTGCATATTGAATTTATATTTTTCTTAAACGCTCAAGACAAGAAAGCTCTCTGCAGAATGTTGGAAAAAAAAATTCAAAAACCAATTTAGCCTTGAGTGATTTAAAATGTATTGGAAAGAAAAAATTGAAAAAAAAAAACTTCTTTAAACAAGATCAAAATAATCTGGTTTCTCTGCGAAATCCTTTCAGAATTCGAGTCTGAAATTTAACTATACATAAGCTATTAGCAGTATAGTAAACTATGACAAATACAAACACAATTTTCTACAATTCCCTGAAGCAAGCTCCTAAGCAATGCATTATTGTCTAAATGTATAAAATATTTACCTGTTTTGCAAATTTTCGAGCAGCGAGAAAACACACAGAATAAATTATAGTTAATACACGATAATTTAAAGACAATTTTCACAATTGCATTAAAGTTTTGATAAAATTTATAAATTAAATTTATGCTTTTAAGAAATTTTATTTAAGTAATACTTGAGACTAAACATGCTTTTCTAAAAGCTTAGAAAATATAACACTAAAAAAAAATTATTTTGCACTTTAAAGAAACCAAGATATAGACTAACAAATATCTATCATATATAAGAACCGACAAATTTCTAGTTTAATTTATGACATTATTAATAACCGAAATATGGATAGAGGAAAATAATAAGAACATATGAGATTAACAACCATTTATCATATATAAGAACCGACCAATTTCTAGTCTAATTTATGACATTATTAATGCGTGAAGTATGGATAAATGAAACAATAAGAACATATGAGATTAACAACCTTTCAATTGTTTTTTATAAAAATATCCCAAAAGCTAATATCAATAAATGGAATTAGATATTAAATTGTAGTGATTCTATGAATGATGCCCTAAATCCCCATATAAGGGACATGTGTTGGTATTAGACGTGTTGCAGTTTATGTCTTTGTTTGAAACATATTTTGGTCTAGCATTTAGCTACATATGTGATGATTTCACTCCATGAATTGTCACATTAATATGTACAATTTCATATTCATAGAGCTATGGATAGAAAGAAGATATACCATCATTGAAAAATTAGAAGATCCTTGTTGAGATAAAGAGAGGTTATAAAAAATTATTTGGTATGCTAATAACCTATTAACTGCTGCTTTTATGTCTACTAATATGCTCGATTCCACTAGGAATAATGAAAAACACAATTTTATGAGCAGTGTCAAACTTCTGGGAAATTATAGATCTTTGAAATCAATGGACACTAATTATGTGTTGTCACAACATATCCACCCGCTAGCAGCAAAAGTGGTAAAGGGAGAGAATATACCAATCGTATTTCTATCTATATTATAAAAATATAGAGGGATGACTAGTGAGGAAAACATGCATCTTGCCCTAGATTGTGCATTGTAGGGATTATTTGAGGTAAATAAAAGTTAATTGTTACTATGTTGTTTTAAGCTAGCCATAAATCTAGAGTAGTCAAAAAATCGACATAAAACTTAAATTGCGACGCTCTTTTTAGAGGATGAATTTTGTGTTCAAATATATTTATATTACTAGAAAATAAATAATACCAAACAAAACCTTTTATTTAATTCCTCTTCTCTAAAACAATTAACATCTACATTTTTTACATTTTTGATGAATTTTAGGGAAATAAAATATTTTATTAATTGTTTAAGTTGTTATTTGAACTATAATTTTGATGATTTAATCCAATACAAAAGTCATGAATATTGAAGGAATTATAATTTAAAATAATAAAATTTAAATTTAAATTTTTTTAAAGGTTATTGAAAACTAAACAATATTATCTGAAATTTTGTATTAGTTTTTGCATTTTGTTCACCATTTAATGTGGTGGGAAAAGAAAAATTATGATAAAACATTACTTTCTATGTATCACGATTATTGATATTATTTATATTTTTTTTATGTGATTTACAATTATATTCAACACCTTTAACATTATCATAGTTATATAAATTAATTTTAAATGTTAGGAGACATCAATTCATTCTTTATAAACATCCATACTTTCCTTATAATGCATCTACTATAAAACGTATCCTAGACCGATCTTAAATTCAAACCTATTAAGTAGATAGAGTGATAAGGTCTTTCAAGTTGCAAACCTTTCTTTGAGTTTTGCACCCACAAAAGAGGTTTTCATGTTGAAATATTTGATCCCTCTTAGTACTTGATAGATCTAAAGTAAAGATAGATCTATGTTGGTTCAACTACACAATAAATTACCAAATTACCTCATGTTATCTATAAATTTAAGGTGGAAATAAAGCACAACAAAATTTTTCAAAAAAAAACAAATTCAAAAACCAATGTTAAATTTAACCAATGAACTCTTTCTCACTCTTTGTAACTCTTACTCTATCTCACTCATGCCATCTCTTTCTCACACAATGTCTCTCAATATTTTTCTCTATGAATCTTACTATGTGTCTCTCACACTATATTTATGATATTGTATCATTCTCTATCTCTCTCTCTATGTCAATCTCTCACCCTCTCATTCTCTCTCTCTCTCTCTATGTCAATCTCTCACCCTTTCATTCTCTCTCTCTCTATCTCTCTCTCTCTCCTTCCTCTTCCCTTCCCCCTCTCTCCTTCTCTGTGTTTCCCTCCCTCTCTTCATCTATATCTCAATTTATTTCTCTCACTTGCTCTCCCTCTCGCTTGATATCTCCCTCTGTTATTGTCTACCAATATTTCTCTTTCTCACTCAGAGAATGGCTCTCTCACATAATCTCTCTAACATTATATCCTTCTCAATCTCTCTCTATAAATCTCTTCCCCTCTCTCCCTCCTCCTCTCCATCTCACTCTCATTTCTCACTGCCTATCTCCCACTCCCCTCTCCCGCTTTCAATCTTTCTTTCCCTCTCTCTCTCTTATCCCTCTCTATCTCCCTCCTCCTCGTTCACTCTCCCTATCTCTCATGCCCTCTTCCTTCGCCTCCCACTCTTCCTCCCCCTCATTCTCTCTCTCTATCTTCCCCCCTCTCCCTCTCCCACTCGATATCCACCCGTGCCCTCCCTCTCCCTCTGCACATTTCTCTATGTCTCCTTCACTCCTTCCCTCTCTCCCTTTTTTACTCTTTCTCTCTTAATCCCTCTCTCTTCTTCTCTCTCATTCTCTCTTCTTGTTCCCCTCCCTATCTCTCTCTCTCCATTCAATATATTTCAATCTCTTAGACTCTCTCTCAATCATCTCTTACCCATTCGCCCCTTTCTCTCTCTATCTCTATGTCACCATCGTACCCTCCCTCTCTTCCCCCTAATCGTAAAACTTGAATCTTAAATACTTAACATTACATAGGATTAAGTGAAACTAATTATTTCAACAAAAATATATGGTGACAACATACATTTTATATACATCATAAACATGAATATTTTACAATATTAATAAAAGAATCACAACCCATTGTGTCATTTAAAGTTAAATTTAAAAAATTAAAAATAGAAACATGCATTCTAAAAGTTTTTATAAAAAATGCATACTTCACTTCACATTACATAGCATTAACTCAAACTAATTCTTTGATAAAAAATATATGGTGACAATATACAATTTTATATACATTATAAACAGGAAATCACTTTTATAATATTAATAAAAGAATCACAATCCATTATGTCATTTAGAGTGAAATTTTAAAACCAAAAAATAAAGGCATAAATTCTAGCAATTTTTTTTTTAAATGCATTCTAACATTACTACTTTTGATAAAGTAATAAAAAGCCTGCAATATTTAAATGCATGTTAAATAAAAATAGATTTCCATATTTAAAAAGAGAAAGATTTACATAAAAATAATAATCAACATAAATTAAATAATAAATTCATATAACCTCACACCAATGCAGTTTTATAATGAAAACCAATAACCAAATATATGATTATAAAAATTACAAATTTATGATATATATAAAACAAATAAATAATGATAAAATATACATAATGACATGCATTTTTTAATATATAAAAAAAACCATAGAAAATTCAGGATTTTTTAGTTAATTTTTTATTAAAAAACATAAAATTTTTTTATTAGAAATCTAGATGCTAGTTAAACAACTGGGGAGTCTCATTGTGATAAAATTCGATAGGGTTAAACAAAATTACACTGAAAGTACAAACTTCATTTAATTTTGTAAAAGAAGATGCATATTGAATTTTTGCGATAAGAAGAAGACGGTGGAAGGAATTGAGTCACAATTGGATCGAAATCATTTGGCAGTGTTTATGAATTCGCTTTCCCATGTGTTTGAAATAGTAGATTTCTTGAAGGAGCTTGAGCAAAGACAACCTATTGTAACATAGGAAGCCCAGATGCCCTAAACAGATCAAAGAATATTCTATCGCTTAGCCAAATAAACACCTCTACACATAATAGATAAGATTCATTGACATCTAAAGACAGAGATGCACACGGATTTAAGAATGTACGAGCTATTGTAATGACTCTGATATAGGCTTAAAATCATAGGTTTGTTATAACCACAAGCTCATTAGCTTTTGCGCTTTCTTGCGTTTAAAATTTTTGTTTTTTCTCAGCTTTTTCCTTTCCTGTGATTAGAATCCTTTCTTCTTGCTTTTTATGAGCTTTTTCGCTTTATTATATGATCAGGCTCATTGGATTTTTTTGGGCTTTCCTGATTTTGTGCTTAGAATTCTTTCTCTTGAGTTTTTTCGAATTTTTTTTGTGGTTTCTTGATTTTTCGATCAATCTTTTCTGGTGCTTTCTTGACTTTCTGTTGTGTCTTTTTATTAGTTTTATTCCTTGAAATCTACCGAAAATCGCAATGAATGATAATATTCAAGTAATTGAATAGTTCTTGTGATTCTTCAGATTTCGATACTAGGTCGGTTTGTTGAAATTAGTATAAGAACTCAATAGATGTTACATTAATATGGACAAATGAGTTTATATTTGTTCTAAAACCGGACCTAAGAAAAACCCTCAAAATCCAAATCCATTTTCGTCCTCTTCTATAAACCTACAAATTGTGGACATTAAAGTTTACCTACAGAGTGTCTGATTTGGAACATTAGGCTATGCACAAAAACCAGACACCCAAATGGAGGCGCTTCCCATAAAACACATCACAAATGAACATTAAATAGAGCATGAAGACGAAAAAGGGTAAAGTTTTGAAATTTATAGGGTGATTCTCTGTACCTCTTCGGTTGTCTTTGGATTTTTTCCACAGTATATTTTAGGTACGACTTCCACTTCGACTCCTTAGGTGTTTCCGGCCAACTCATCCATCATAATTGGGCTGATAGGCCTTCCTTTGAAAGGGACTTTCTTCGTCCTTTTCATTCTGACGCTGACACCTGCCATCCACATTCAGCGGGCATAGGATTCGATCGCCTGTGACACTTGTCTCTTTATAACTTGACAATTGTCTCTTGAAGGTTGTGGAATGAGACAATACATCTATTCCACTTTGCCATGTGTTTAATGTATTGTGTCACGATCTTCAAATACGGGTGGAGTGGGCATTTCAGTTATGGTTGGAGAGCTCCCGCCGGATAAGAACACTCTCTGTTATGGGTAAGCTCTTTCACTTTGAACAGTTTACCTTGAATCTCCCCAGATGTTGATGATTCCCACAGACCTCGACAGCGCCCGCCGCAACGAGCTCTCCCAGTGCCTTTTCAACGCCTGCCCTTGCTCTCAGGGCATCACCTCTTTTCAATTGGTATTGAATGTTGAGACTCCAGTCGCTTTTGGTTCCCATGGCTCTAGCCCCGCGGTCGCGAATAAGAACAATTAGAATGCATGTTCTGGAGTATTTCACCATGCTTTCCTTATGCTGGAACCATACCTCCATGGAATTTCCGCTGCAAATGTGCCCGGGTGCAGGATAGGCGTTTGGATGAGAGCCCTAGGATAATTTCCAATTAGCGTCTTCATTTGAGAAGGCCCTCATCGGTGCACACTCGTAACGTTTGAATGCTAGACTAAGTGTGATTTAAAGTTGAATAATGTTTAGAAATGGAAAATTTTGTATTTGTGTTTGTAAATGTATTAATGCTGGGTATGGCGGCTTCGAAGGTGTAGTAGTTGTACATGGGAAGCTTGGTGTGTAATATTTATTATAAAATAATAAAAAAACCGTTACATAATACTAAGCAGTGAGGTGGATGATCACCCCACCCGAATTTATTTCCAAGCACGACCTTGGTTTTGAACAAAGCTATGCAGAGTATTCATGTAGCAATAATTCTTGGAAATCTTTGTCCGCATGCAAAGGTATATTAGGGTGAAACCCGTATACATCGTATTAGAGAGATTTCTACCTATTAAATGTTATTATTTTTATTTTTAATAAATTTTACTGAAAATTCGAGTTTTACCTTGTGAGAGTAAAATTTGCAAGGGTAGCGTTTTCTGCCAAATTTACTAACAAGATTTGGACAAAACAGTTTTGATGACTTTTAAAACAAACCAAATCTTTAAAGTTGTCCATTCTGGTTGTTGTTACTTTGCCATAATCTTCCAAAATATTTATCAATAACCATCTGTTTACGTGGTGAAACTCTCCTCATATCTATCGTCGTTAGGCTTGTTATCTTAACCTATTTCAATTCAACTCAGGGTAGATGTGAACATGTGAAATTTTAAATCAATGAATAGGATTAGGCCTTAAGGGAATATGCTTGAGAGCAAGGGTTGTGATTTCACTGAGCAGTCCCCTCGTTTAATGTGTCAATTAATAAATTTTTAATTAATTGATGGTTCATAGGCTCGCCTATTCCATTTTCGTCCACTGGTCTCCTCAAACGCTCGCCTCCCCATCGAACTCCTCATCACTCACCTTGCCTTCCTTGGAATTGTGATGGGTTCTTTGGAATCGATCACATTTGGAATTATGATGGGTTGTTATGGTTAATTTTTTCAAATGTTAATGTCTCACGGGGACTACTTTTAGTGTTGAGAATTGGCAGGAAATTCATTAATATAAAAAGAGTTATTTAATAGACATAGGGGTTACTTAACACTACATGTGATTGATTGTCGTTCAAGCCGTTGTTGTGCCATTCTCCTCTTCTCAATGCTGATTTTGTGCCTAACATTTGATTTTTGCTCGATGGAATTATATGTTCATCTCCTTTATCCTTCCATTCCTATTCTTTCTTATCCTTACTACCTGATGCAACCCTCTATTCCCCTGCTACTTATGCTTGGGCGTACAATACCAGTATTGAAAAATGCTAATACATGTGAGAGTATGAATATAATGTAACCTTCCAGTGTAGGAAAGCGTGGATGTGGTCATCCCAACTTTCAGAAAACTGTATGCAACACCAGAAATTCAGTGCCAAGAATACGCAATTTTACCACCAAATTGGACCACCAATTTGGTTAACGGTTAGTTGGTTGAGACATTATCACAGCACCCTCCAAGAACGTCGATGATGGAGCATTTGGTTACCAAATTAACCACACACACTCTCAATTATTTTGATTATCCAAGCTTGTGTTGTATGACGGATTCTTCCATGCATCGGCTGGCCAATGACGATAATGCATTGAAACCCCTCTATTGCAATTAGTCGATCCTCAATTTTTGTTAATTGATTGAATCGAAAAGTTATTTTTCAAATTTGAACCAGCACATTCTTTTTTTAAATGAATTTTTCATTTGGTAAATTGAAGGTTTGTTCAAGTTAGTTCTCTTCCATTCTTATTTTCATCAGAATGTAGGGCTTTCTACAATAATGAAGTTTATGGAGATATTTTGAAATTTAACTTTCAAGACTTATTATTATACACTTACATTCTCGCATGCATATAGATGTTTTTTCTTATTTTTTGTCTTTTAAGTAGTTAGGCTGATAGGTCTTTTTATGCATTAACAATTGTCAACACTTTTACCTTGCTCCGTTTGATTCGATTAGGCCGATGAACCTTCTTATGCATCAACAATTGTCAACCCTTTTACCTTTCTCCATTCGATTAGATGAGACACTTTCAACTGTTGATTTGAAGTGTGGTTTCTGCTGCCATTTATATTTTTTTAAATATTGCCTGCTTTTCCATAGGAGAGAAGCAGGATATCAACGTGGGAATATGGGACGATCTGAACTGGAAAGGCTCGTTGGGGTTTCAAAATCTAGAGAGCAAATGTTTGGTTGATTTGGATAGTTCTAATTGTATACAGATGCATGATCAACTCTGCGATTTGGAATGAGACATTGCGCGGGGTGAATTGCCCCACCATTTTTAAGATCCAACAGAAAACATTCATGATTTTCTGCAACAACAATCTATAAGTGTTATCATTTATTGTTTTTAAATTTTTTCTGTTAAAGTATGTATAGAGTGTCAATTTTTTTTTATCATTTATGGAGAATGGACAGGGAGTAACCGAAGTGTGGGGAATTAGGATATTTTTTAATAATGATACGGATTCATGGTGCCAAAGGAGCGGAGACCTATTCGGGAACCGCGTGATGGATCTTCACAATAGATTGCAAAACACACGTTATCCTTTTCTTGGTATTGGTATCACCCATTTGCAACTTATTTAGACTTGAGGGCATCTCTTGGATCACGTTTTGCAGAGGGCGCACTCCCCAAATCTCCTATGGCTTTCTTGGTATGACTACCCATATTCTTCCCTGCCTTCTTGGATTCCAGTGAAGAATTTAAGGGTTTTGAAGGTGTATGGGACGGTATTCGAAGCACTGGCGCGAGGTAGATCGCAGGTAATTTGGAGTTTGTTTGCTTCTGGTAGTTAATATTGCACCAATGGACTATTTGTTAGAGATGCCTAGATGAAAATCATCCACTTGAACATTTTTAACAGTAGTTTCAACACATGTTGCAGGCACCTATTCAGTTGAGGGAGTTGGAGGTTTCTGGTAAGCTCTACAAGATTCCAAAATCCATAGGGCAGCTTGAGCTGACCCACCTGGAACGGATTTTCTTCAGCTATGTTTCTTTCCAAATTTTGCCAGATGAGGTGTCTGAAGGTTTTGGCATTTGAAAGATGCGAAAACCTGAAGGCGCTACCAGATTCTTTTGGTAACTTGATGAACCTTCCACACGTGCAGCTGTCTTGGTGTTGGTCGTTGGAAAGGCTGTCAGAATCCTTCGGCAACTTGAAGAAGCTCGAACACATCAAGCTGTTTGTGTGTAGAAGTTTGCAGAGGTTGCCAGAGTCCTTCGATAACTTGAAGAACCTCTCAAGCATGGTGTTGTCTGAGTGCTTCAGGTTAGAGAGGCTGCTAGAATCCCTCGGTAATTTGACAAACCTCCAAAGCATGGAGCTGTCTGATTGTGTAAGTTTCGTGAGGCTGCCAGAGTCCCTCGCTAATTTCACAAACCTCCAAAGCATGGAGTTGTCTGATTGTGTATGTTTGGTGAGGCTGCCAGAGTCCCTCGGTAATTTGACAAACCTCCAACAGTGCAAGAGTTCATCAAGCATGAAGGCATTGGTATTGTTGAAAGAGTTGAGAGCAACAGGTTGTTCCAAGTTGAACAGCATACCGATTTGGCCCACCTAACAAGGCTGGAATCACTAAATGTCGATATATGGTGTTGCACAATGTATGTCATTGCTGAATCTTTATTCGTCACATTGCCCAATCCTGAAGTTGAGTGAAGGTGTTTTAAAGAAACTCTGTCAACGAAAGGTTAAAGGGGATTTCTAATAAAATATAGATATGCATGTTCTCATATTATAAATGTGAACAAAAATCATGGGGAAATTGTAGGTCATCTTAATATAAATATCTTGAGTAATGTTTTCTTTTATATATAATATAATAAAATATAAATATTTCTTTATATTGTAATTATCTTTTAATCATGATATTATATATATATATATATATATATATATATATATATTAATATATTATTATATATATATTATATACTTATATATATAATATATATATATATATATATATAAAAGGGGCTTTTTCAAAAGAGAATATATTTTCCTTTTAATTATAATGAATATATATATTAATGGTTTTTTAATAGTAAATTAATCTGTATTTTTCTTTAATTCGCAATTTTAAAATTAAGTTTAATAATTATATCATTAGTTATATAGAGAATATATAGTAACTAAGTTGTAATTTTTTTTAATAGGCAAATTTTAAAGTTAAATTTTAATTAATTATTATTAGTTATAATTTTAATGTTATATTTATAAATATTTTTTTAATTATTTTGAAATTTATTTACAATCAAGTGAGTGATCTCCAAGAAATCGAGATGAAGTTGTTGAGGTGAAAGCTGTTGGAGAGTATGGACTACGAAGATATTGATATTTTTGGAAGAGTTATCATTAAAAATAAAAAATAATTTATTCGATCAAGTGTGACACATTGCCGAGTTTACAGGCAGTGGTTACACATTATAGGGATGATTGATTTCTAAGCATGAGGCTGTCAAAAGCCAACTTCCTATCCATATTTACAGATGGATAAAGCTCTAAGATTTTTTAAGTTAAGAGACACTTTTTATTATTACCCAGTATTGTTTCAATTTACGGGCTGGGATGCATGCATGCCCGCTGTTATTCTTAGAGCTTGATTTTTTTTAATTTAATTTCACAATTGTATGAGTGGTGGAAAGTAAGGAACAAAACAAAACAGCAGGGAAGTGCAGTGCTCCCAACTTGATTCTTGTTATTCATTACATTGCATTGTTGTCTCGTTCATTTAGGGCAATACCACTGAGTCTTATTTTGCATTCCCTTCTATTTCATGGCATTGTCCAGTTTATTCAGTCTTGCCATAATTTAGTTTGTGAAAACTTCTTGAAACACCCTACATTTCAGAAACCCAGCGATTGTCAACATGTTTACTCCATCCGACTCTTCAACACTCCGTAATTTTATGCTGATAAAATATTTAAATTTATTGTTGTCCCTGCTTAAGCTGTGAATATCTCGTTTCACTATCTTCCTTCTGGCAAAAGAGAGACGATAATGTTGGTGCTACTAGGGTCACATGTTTGATGTTAAATGAAACATCTCTATTTTCTACAGGACGATGATGTGAAAACAAAGGGTGAAGAATTTGCTTCTCTCGTATTTCTTGGAGTGAAGCTCAAGTCTATAAAGAAGTAAAGGGTAAAGGCTTTACACGGCAATATGGCCGAGTCTTTATTTGCATTCAATTCCATTTCATGGTATTGTTCAGATTATTCTATCTTACCTTATTTAGTTCTTAAAATTTGTTGAAATGCTCTTCATGCTACAAAGCTAGTGGTTGTGAATGTGTTGACTTTATCCATTTTTTTAACTTAAGGTAATTTTACGCTAAACAAAGATGTAAATTCTTGTAATTATTACACTCCATGATTTTGGCAGTTCTAGGGTTTAAGTCACGTCGGTATCATCATATTCGTCGGTTTAGATCCGTTTATTTTGAGTGTTGTGGTTAATTTATGGGTAATCAATTTCAAAAGAGTGCGAGCTTATAAGAGAATTTTAGTAGCCCATATTTAAACTTGGGATCATCTTATACTACCAAATAATTCACTTGAACCAATATCTCTTCTAGAGAAATTCAACAATTCTAATTTAATAATCCTATCGGCCTCTCTTTGCACCTTTTGGGAAAATTGCTAGTTATTTCTATTTTAGGGAGGTCTCTCTTCCCCACTTCTTCTAACGGAAAATCTTTTTCAGCCCACTCATATTTATTATAAACTAATTAATTGATTGATGTGGTTAATTATTTAAAAAAAAAAACATATTATTTGTGTTCATGTTATTTTCTAAATGAAGAAAAGTTAGGAACTGTTAACTTCGTGACATTTAAATTTATTAATATCATTAGGTAAGATTTTTAAAACATTATAAGTAAAGAATTTAAAATTTAAAATACATTTCAAAAATAAAATTTACAAATTAAGAATAAATTAAAAAAACAAAAAATTAAATAAAAAAATAAAATAACATAAAAAAATTATTAAAACTTTATATATGAAAATTATTTTTAATTTAAAATATAGAAAAAAATATATAGGAATTTTGTTTACATTTCATCTACACCTGCTAAAATGTTGAATAATAAGCTTTACACAATTTTATGATAACATGTTGTATAATGATTGGATATTAATAACAATAGGAATTGAAAGTATGCATTTGAATTTTTACATCTTAGCTAATCTAAAATTAAAAAATATGTATAAATATTTTATATTAATAATGTGATAATTATTTTTATATTTAAATTATTTTTTTAACAAAATCAAAATTTTGATATGATTTTTTTATCTTAAAAATGATAATTGTAAGTTGTAATTTTATTTCCTATAATTCCTTTCCTACAATTATTGTCTTGGTTTACTTCTAGTTGGGTCATGTAGGAAGATTCTTCCTAGACCAGTGTATGTAGTTTCCTGCACTCTGATTTATTCATCTACTTCACAACAAATGTTACATTTTTGCTCATCATTTCAGTTGTTGCTGCAAGAAAAAGCATTGTTAAAGCTAGCAATCGTTCTTAACATTAAGAGCATTCTTCTGAAGGATTTGAGGTTTTTTATATGAATTAAGAAAGGACGTTATTATAAAAACTTTACACTTGCATTAAAAGTGAGTTTTTGAAGCTAGCTGATGCATGCACATCACTGTGGTTGTTGCTTTGATTATTCTAAATTGTTTTCTCTTTATGAAGTTTACTTTCATTACCAGGTTCAGTTAATTGAAGCATTTATTTTCTATAGATAATTTATCTCATAATTTAGTTTGCAATTATAATTCTTTTCAACACGTCTTTTAATTCTTTTGAAATTAAATTGGAAACTTTGGTGAAGGAAGCTCTGTCTCTGTGTAAGAGTTGGTCTTTTGTCACAGGAGCAAATTTCTCTAAGCCCTAAGGCATATAGCACCTCCACAAAAACATAAATATTTAGTAAGGAAGGTAAAATATAATTTTGTACAACAGTACCGTACCTCCAATAGTGCAAGGATATTGCAATAGTACAAGAATAGGTTGTTTGTGTAGAAGGAAAATCTATTAGGAAATAGATCTCTACAAGGGTCCACTTGTCAAGCCGTGAGACATCTATACTGGAGATAAATATAGTATTTAATTTCATCATCTAAGATTGCTTTCAATTGTGTGAAAGTTCCTTTACTTGATTTCCTTGCAAATTATTCTTTTACATTCTAGCACTAGAGTTGCTCTGGCGTCGATTGCCTTTAAAATTGTTTTTTGTATGATTCTACAATATTTCCTTTAAGAACTAGGATTAAGAATAGGAAAACTTCATACGAATTCTAGCATTACCTATGCTTTGTCTCTAAGTTTACGAAACCCTCGAGTTGAAAATTAAGTGTTGAGGAGTTTGTTTAAGTGCAATTCCCGCACCCAACATTTTGGTGTCGTTGTCCAAGGGGGAGGGGGGGGGGTGCAATTTGAATTGGTAAGAATTTTCTATTTTTTTGCAATAGGGGTAAGTCTGCTATTATTTTTTCCCTGCAGTGTGCTTCTATTGTTTGGAGGAATTTATAGATCCTGTGTTAGTTTTTTGAAATTGCATTTTTTATTTGAATTTTTTGTTGTCTTTTTTTTAAATGAATGCCTAAAAGAGGTAGGGGTGTGAAGCTCACTAAGGGCCAAATAAATACTGATAAATCTGAAACTAAATTTCATATTGGGCCTTCTCTTGTAGGCAAAAAGTCCAAAGAAACTCATACTCATCATGCAGGAACAGTCCATTTGGGCTCTGGTAGCAGTAGTCCAGGTGTAACACAACCCACCAAGGGGAAGAATGAGGCTATTAGAACCCATAGTCAACCTTCTCAACCTATTGAGAGCCATTCACATGGAAAAACAATGATGGCATATCAGGAAGACCATGCAGAAGGAACTGGTGAAAATCAGGTAAATGAGGAACGATCCACTTTTGGATTCCCAATTGTGGATCCTAATACAAAGTGAAAATGAAAAATATTTCACCATCATCTCTTCCTCATTTCTATTATGGTAAGGGACATGATGTCCCAGACTCTTTCTTATTTGAGTTTGATATTTTGTGTAGAAGTTATGATTATTCATCTAATGCCTAGAAGTTAAAGTTGTTTCGTGCAACTCTCAAGGATGCATCACTCCGTTGGTTCATGGGACTAGGAAGAAACACTATATATTCTTGGGAGAAAATGAAGAGAGTGTTCTTGTCAAAATATCAGGAATATTGTAAAACTAGAGATATTCAAGATGAAATATTTACTATTGTGTAAAATGATGATGATACTCTAGAGGACTACTTGGAGAGATTCATGTATATCCTTCAAAGGTCAAAGCACAAATTTGATTCAAGTACCATTAGAACCTTGTTCTTATGTGGGCTTACTAATGATTATAGGAATAATTCAAATATGTTAGGACAAGAGGATATTGCTCAAAAATCTTTTGATCAAATCTGTGACTTGTGCAAGAAATTATCAAGGAACCAATATAGATCCGGTAAAGGAATTCAGAATAGAAACAAGAAAAAAAAATCTACTGATGATATGATTATTGGATTAGAAAACAAAATGGACAATATGAAAATCGAAATAATGAATATTGTTAGTAAAGAAATAAACTCTTTGAAGTTTCATCAAAAACTAGTAGAGGAACAAGAGTCATTGTCTATTTTTTGTCCAAAATGTAGAAGAAATCATGTTTTAAGAGAATGTGCTCTCGATATTAAAGAAACTAATAAATGTGCAATTTGTGCAGAGAAGCATGCCACAGAAAAATGTCCCTCCATAACTGCGTTGAAAGCTCTACTTGAGGGAGGACAGCCTGAAGCCGAATCACTGCATGCTATGGGAGCACGAAGAAATTAGCCTTAGGTAAGTGCAGGTATTTCGCCTAAACCTCCACCACATTTTTTTGGTTATAATGCACATTCATATTCCTATCCTAATGCTAGTCATTATCAACATTGGCAGCATGGGAACCAATATCAGTATGGACAACCCTCCCAATCTCAGAAACAATCATGGAGAGGGAAAAACCATTCACACTATTCACATCATTCCTATCCTACACCTATGCAGTCATACCCTCCTACGTATGCACCTTACCCAATGCCACAACCATCATTACCTCACCAAAGTTAGCCAATTCCACCATTACCTTTACCTCCACCATTTCAACCTTCCCAGCTCCCTGCTCAACATTTACCGAACCCCAATAACAAAGTGGTACAAATGATCCATTATATGAACCCTCTTTCTTCATCCAAGTATTAGTTTATTCTAGTTGGAGTCAATGATGTGCAATTGAGATCAAGGAAGATAGTAACCTCAGAAGATCAAAAGCAACCTATGGTGATTATGAATGAGAAAGAAGAGGATGAAACTCATGACCATTTTGGAAAATATGACACCATTCAGCCTATTCCTGTACCTTTTGAGACCTTTCCATTTTCTTCCAACCGACCTCCCTATCTAGAGAGCTTAGTTCTGGAGAAGAAAGACCCCATTCCTAAATCTAGCCTGTCTTTTGAGCTTAGGAACCTTTTCATGAGGGTACCTTTGCTCCAATCTATTAAAGAAATTCCCATCTACACAAAAATCATTAGGGAAATCTATCTCAAGAAGCCAGGAAGGAGAATATTATAACCTCAAACCATTCAATTTTTTGGTAGAGAAGTAGAGTTGATGACGGGGTGTATGCACATGGAGAAATATACCGAACCCGAAACCATATTGTCTCTATTCAGATAGGTTATGTCCTCATATCCAATGTACTTATAGATCTGGGGGTATCCATTAATTTTATGACGAAGCAAACCATGGATCAACTTGGATTGTTCCTATTCATCCTACTCCCACTATTCTCAAATCAGCTGATAGATCTAAAATCAAGCTGGAAGGGGTGCTGGATGATCTGGTCATTTCCATAGAATCTCAAGAATATCTCATAGATTTCATTGTGCTTCAGCCAAATAATCCTGTGGGAGGACGTCCACTAATCTTAGGACAACCATTTCTTGCCACATCCGATGCTTATATCGGATTTTGTTCTGGTGACATGTACATTTCCCATGGAGATTCCAAGAAGAAGGTCACCTTGTATCTACTTGCTATATCCATTCAGGAGCTCTGATACACTCTATGGTTAGACTACAGCAGTGATGAGGAGACTCATCCTATTTCCTTGATACATTAGAATGTTGAGTTCTCTCCAAAGGGGGAAATTCAAGACTTCCTAAATAATCTAGACACCATGCCTAATTTTGAGTCATTGAGTCGGATTTTTAGTCTAGATTTTCAGGAAAGAAATGACTCTCTACCTCCATCTCCACCATCTCTAATGACACATCTATGTACTCTTGAGCCTGATACCACTCTTGTTGATATTATTCCAACTAAATCCTTGCATATCAGTTTAGACTTGGATCCTTCCCAGCAAGAGCAGCTTCTGAATTTGTTGTGAAATCATTTTAATGCCTTTCCATGGGGCTATGAGGATATGAAAAGCATCCCTCCTGAAACCTATACACACCATATCTATATTCTAGATGGAGGCCAGCCTATCTAATAACCCCAAAGGTCAATGAACCTAACTCTAAGAGATGTTGTAAAGGAAGAATTGCAAAAACTCTTAGATGCTGATTTTACCTATCTTATTTCTAATAGCCAATGGGTCTCTACATTAGCATTAGTCCCAAAAAAATATGGGAGATTGCACATTTTTATTGACTACTGAGAATTAAACAAATCCACTCTCAAAGATTACTTCCCCCTTCCTTTCATCGATCAGGTACTCAATACCTTTACCTATAAGAAGTACTTTTCCTTTCTAGACAGCTTTAGCGGGTATAACAAGATACAAATTGCACCTGAGGATCAAGAAAAAACCACTTTTACATGTCCATGGGGTACATTTTCTTATCAAGTGCTTCCCTTTGGGCAATGTAATGCCCCATCTACCTTTCAAAGGGAAAGCTTGGTTAATTTTGTTGACCTTGAGTGTGTAGAAATCTATATGGATGTCTTTCCTCTGTTTGGTGATTCATTTTAGGAAGCCCTCAAGAATCTAGAAAAAGTGCTTCTTTGCTTCCGAGAAGCTCATCTCACCTTGAGTGGTTCTTGGCCATATTATTTCTGATAAAGATATCCAGGTTGACCCTACAAAAATAGAAATTATTTTGAGTCTCCCTATACCCAAAAAATCAAAGGGAAGTGAGAGGTTTTCTAGGACATGCAGGCTACTATACAGGATTCATTGAGAATTTCTCAAGGATAGATACCCCCCTTTTCCTACTTTTGGCTAAGGATAGTGTCTTTTCTTGGCACACAACTTGCCAATACTCCTTTAAGACACTGAAGGAAAAACTAGTCCAGGCACCAGTTTTGAGAGGACCAAACTAGTCCCTGCCATTTCATATTTCCTTTTATGCCTCAAATACTGCTATTGGCACAACTTTAGGACAAGAAGAATATAAAAAACATTATGCTATTTATTTCATTAGTAAAAACTTGTCACCAGATGAACTAAATTATATGGTTACTGAGAAAGAGTTTTTAGCTGTAATTTTCCCATTAATAAATATAGACATTATATTACATGATATGAAGTCTTTGTACATATTGACCATTCCACAATAAGATATTTGATGAATAAACAATTAACTAGTGAAATGGTGACTAGGTGATTATTATTATTACATGAATTTAATATTACCATTATTGATAGACTAGGAAAATCAAATGTAGTAGCAGATTATCTTTCAAGATTAAATATTCATGGTGAAGCAATTACCATTGATGATGATTTTTCTGAAAAACATCTTTTTTATGTGTCAACAAAATCCCCATGGTTTGTTGACATATCTAACTATTTAGTCACTGGAAAATTACCACCTCACTTATCTGCTCGTGAAAAGCTGAATATCATAAAAAAAGGTGTTGCATATTCCTAGATTCAAGTAGACCTCTTTTACATTGAAGCAGATATCATTATCTGTAGATGTGTAAGAGTGGGATAAGTGTTTGATATTTTAAAATATGCCCATGATGAACATTAAGGGGGTTACTTTGCTGATAAGTAGATTGCATACAAAGTGTTACGAGCTCGATATTTTTGGCCTTCCTTGCTTAAGGATGCCAACAATATGTCAAGCGGTGTGATAATTGTTAGCGAATTGGACAACCTAATCAAACCAATGAAATGCCTTTATGTCCTTAGGTTATGATTGAGCCTTTTGAAAAATGGGCCATTGATTTTGTAGGACCAATAAATGCAACATCATTAAATAAAAATCATATTTTGGTTTGTACATATTTCGTTACAAAATTGGTAGAAGCTAAAGTTGTTTCTTTTTCTACTGAAAGAGTTGTTGGTGATTTTATTTTAACTGAAATCTTTACTAGATTTGGTGTGCCTAGAGAAATTGTTTCTGACAATCAACCGTAGTTTATTTCTAATCTAGTACAAGGTGTGATGGGGCAGTACAAGATATGGCACAGGAAATCTGCACTGTATCACTCACAAGCAAATGGTCAGGTGGAGTCCACAAATAAGGTGACTGAGTCCATCCCCACAAAGATGGTAAATATTCACGGAAATGATTGGGCTACCAAATTACTGAAAGCATTGTTGGAATATCGAACCACTTGGAGAAACAATACAAGGTACACACCATTTGAGCTGGTGTATGGAAAACAAGTCCTCTTGCCGATAGAATTCCAGATAAATACTTTCAGGACTGCAGTACCGTTGGGGCTAGATCTCATTGAAGCATAGCAGTATCGTCTCCTACAATTGAATGAGTTCGATGAAATGTGACGGGATGTTGTTCAGTAGAACATCTTGGTTCAACAACAGCGTAAGAAGTGGCATGACAAGTCCATTCAGAAAAACCAATTCCAACTAGGTGATTGGGTACTCCTTAACGATTCTAGATTCAAACATTTTAAAGGGAAATTCCACAGACGCTAGATGGAACCCGATGAGGTGGTAAAAGTGTTTGAAAATGAAGCGATAGAAATTAAAACTATTGATCGATGGAATTTTGTGTTCCTGGTAAATGGGCATAGATTGAAGGTATATTTTCACCCCCTTACTAAAGGAGATTTTATGCAGCGAGTCCAACAACAATTTGAAAAGGAGTTGGTAGGTGGTAACACCAACATGTTAAATATTTCATTCCTTCTTGTCCTTACTAAAAATACTAAAAGAAAAATAAATGACAAAAATGAAAAAAATAAAAAGAAAAAATGAAAGAATTTTTTTTCTTGTAATTATGAAAATCAGATGACTAACATGATTGCAAAAGGATCAACTTGAAAATTAGCATGCTGGAAGGAAGATCAAAATTTTGATAAAAATGGAATGTTACTTGATTTTCAAATATGCTCGCTGCCACCAAGAAGAACAAGGTTTGAGAAACCGAGCCCTTACCCAATTTTGGGTAACTAGCGTGCAAACTTTTATCCAAGTAAACACTTAACTCCTGCTGCAATTACCTTTTTCAGCACCAGTGCAGGAACATTTTCAAGGTAAAAAAGAAACTATGCTTTTCTTCTATTTCCCATTTTGAAAATTCCCACTACTTTCTTTTCTAAAATCCCCAACAAATTACCTTTATGTTTCTTCTAAGAAAACTACCCTACCTGATTTCATAAAATCCCTCTTTTCCCCTGAAATTGTTTTCCACATCCCGTTTCATCTATCCCCCTTGGTGATATTATTCCTGGAAATCCCTGTTGTAATGTTCCTTCCCATTCTGAAAAATACCCTTTTCCCACTTCTTTATTCGATCATAAATTGATTTCAAAATTTGATGCAGTCAATCAAGAAGACATGCTCATGAAACACCAAAGGATGGCAAATAAAACTTTTCTTGTATATTGAGGCAAAAAAAAATTCCAACTACAAAATTGTGTTCTATCAGAATTTTTGTTTTGATAAAATCACTATTGCAAGATGTGCAGTGCAAGCATGGTGCAGTGCAAGTAGGATCAATCAGGAATGCGGTCGATTGTGGGAGCAAGTGAAATAAATTTGACATAGTCCAGGAGTGTCTTATTAAGGATTTTTTTGAACTTTATTACCCTGCACATGAATACTCATAGATCATAGCATTATATATTTTTTAATTAATGTTGTGTTTTATCATTCACTGACTTAGGAAAATTTTTAAAGTGAAAGATATATTGGGATCTGAAATCTAATTTCTTTGATAAGTACTGAAATATGTCTTGATTAAATTATGAGGTAGATTGTGCGATAGTACTGATTATCCGATAACCTGTATTCACCTCACTTGAAACAATCTCACATTACTTGTTCATCATTATCTTACCTCGTAACCTGGTCATTATGACTGTTGCACCACCGCCGCATAAACCTCAGCCACATCCAATCATTATTTTTCACCCGTAGTAGGCTGATACATATTTGCATCTAATCCGAGGAGTTATTTTCATCATGATTGGTTGGGTGGGACTGAAAAGATGAAGGATTGATGAACCTTCGGCATAAAGCTCTCAACAATTGTTGGTATCACTCACTAAAACCCTTTTGAGATTGTGACCAAGAATTGTGAAGCGTAATTCGAACATGGAACCCATAAGAAATGAGTCATTGTCCTTGAAGGAGATCGAGCAGATGACAGAATACCTGAATAGTCTTGCACTATTGTAAGAATCTGTGTTCCTTCAATTTTTACAGAAGTTTGATGGTTTCCACATGGTTGTCGTAATAGAGTTAACGAGGATGTTGAAAGGAGGCCGAGTCAGGGTTAGATCATTAGAATTTGGACTCATGGAGGAATCCATTGCACAAGCTACATGCTTTCCAACTATAGGGGAGCAGTGGTTCAAAAAGGAGCGGCTAGGGAAGAAAAAATGGCATCGGTTTGTGGTTGACGGAAAGCTTAACGCTGATTGGAAGAAGGGACTTCCATAGAGTGCCATGATCGGGAAATCGCGATAACTCCTATTCATATTGGAGAAATTTGTGACCTATGAGTGATATTATGCATTAGCATTTGTGTATCACCTTTGGTTGTTGCTAAACTTTGAGTCAAGAAAACTTGTTAATTTCCCCTACTACTTTCTTACA
Source organism: Pinus taeda (assembly GCA_000404065.3). NCBI lineage: Eukaryota > Viridiplantae > Streptophyta > Pinopsida > Pinales > Pinaceae > Pinus > Pinus taeda. The sequence continues at coordinate 80,871 of APFE030216968.1, read as the reverse complement.
AGTCTCGAGAAAATGGTGAAGTGTGTGCCGAGTGGGAACACAAACCAGGTCGTGAATAAGCTATATCATCATGGGCTTATCACAATCCTCATCAAGAAAGTGTTGTTAGGAAAGGGAGTGACCTAGGAAGCATTCCTGAAGGAGTTTCGAGTGAGGAGTGCAGGGAAGTTTGCTAGCAAGAGTACAAGTAATAAAAAGAGGGCAGAGACATCATCCCCTGCTAAGAAAAAAGGTAAAAGCATGCTAGTACAAGCAGAAAATAGGTCTATCGAAAACACTCCGCCATTGGTAAAGAAAAGAAAACTCAGAACCTCGACGAGGAAGAAGACTGTCTCTCCATTTATGAATCACTAAACCTATCCAATTGTGATTGACGAATCACCCCAAGTTTCACATAAAGATCATAAAATTTCAGTGCTTACAGATGCAGTAGCCGACACCGTGGTAAAGGAAGAAAACGTGGAAGACAACATATTGTTTTCTACCTTTGTTTGCAAATTAAGAAAGAGGAAGATGTCACCGAGCATAGGTGAAGTTCAATAAGAAGGTCACGAGGATGATGAGGCATAGCACATGGAGACCCTCGATAATTTTGATGAACAGGACATCGAAACCATCAATGTCCTTGAGGAATAGGGTTGTGAAGCCCCTACTATTTTTGAGGAATAGGTTACTGAAATACCTACTGGTTTAAATCAACAGGGTACCGGATCCATTGAATAATTGGAAGAACATGGCATTAAAACCCTTGTGGAGTTGATTGTGCGAGGTACTGAAACCGTTGGCATGAAGGTTGTGGAGGGAACCAAATCCCTCGGTGATAAGGAAACCCTGGGCACATAAAAGTTTGGCGATGTCATAATGTAAACAATGGATGACCGTGATCTTGACAATAATGGGACTTGTTTTGAGTCCATTGCAGAGAAGGTATTTACACCAAAAAATCTGAGCATGGAACCCTTTATTCTCTACCTCAATTACCAAATACTAGAATTGGAGTAGCAAGTTCATGACCTGGAGGCTCTGAACCAGGTCGCGAAGGAACAAAATTGGCAAAAGAAAAGTGAGGTAGAGCTGCTCGCAGAGGTCAAGAAGTAGAAACAACAAGTAAAACTATGGAATTATCGGGCTTCCAAATACTACAAACACCTTAAGAAGGTGACTAATCTACTGAAAAGAGCTCTAGGTAAAAAGTCAAAGGTATTAAAAGCAAGAATAAGTATTGAAGTACATGATTGAGAGTTGGCCACCCATTTTTGAAGATGTTTTGTAGAAGTTAAAATGTTGCATGAGGACACACAATAGCTTAGGGATGGGAGGATGCTGGTGTCCCAAATTGCTCTATTTTTACCCCATTTCCATAAACATTAACCTATGTTTTATCTCTACCTAACCCTCTCATTCCTGCACTAGTCCAAGATAATCATTTATTCCTACATATGTTTCGTATTCCATAATTAAGATTTATTAAGTGTTTTATTAATTATTTTACATAGATTTCATGCTTGATTAGTATCTCTTGTAACTTATGTTTAATTTCCTAAAAGTAATTGAGGAAATAAGTGTTAATTATGAGTTAGCATGATCAGTGCAGGCAGATTCCTGCACCATCTGTTGCTAAGATATCTCCATAACAGTTCAAATCCTTCCACGTGGGCGTTTTGGTCCACGACTCCTCGTTCATTTGTGGGCTAACTAAGATTGGATATTGGCAGCATATAGTCAAGGATACATGCCAAGGATGGTCTACGGTGAGTGAAGTTTGTATTCCATTATAACTATTAGCTAGTTTCGTAATATTGGTTGTTAGTCCATTCGACCAAAAGGCTCGAATAAGGAAATATTGTAATTAGCAGAATGGGCTAAGGCTGAAAGACTATATAAAATGTAGGCTATAGGAAGAACCAGGGAGCGATCTAAGTTGTAATTTCATTTGTTGTGTAATTTTGTATTGTCGTCGACTCTGGGCTAGAATTACATTGTCATATATATTTGTTGATCAATTAATACAAGGAACTCTCCATGTTATGTTGGAAATAATACTGAGAGGGGGGGTGAATCAGTGTTATCAAATTCTTTAAAAATATATCTTCCAGATTTATACTTTAATTTATTCTTCAGATATTGATCATTAGTTTGTATGTCAGTACCATATAATAATGAGAAAGAACAAGAAAAACAAATAATCACACCATGGAACACCAGATATAATGTGGAAACCCAATGTGGGTAAAAACCACCTGCTGCAATATGTCTCTATCTTCTTTCAATTAGAAACTTCTTTTAAAATGATTTTTTAGTGGTGCAGTCCTTTACTAGTACATAGGCTGCAACCTGCAGAGAGCTACAACCCTCTCTCATTTTCCAGTCTCTCCTAGAAGGGAGCTACAACCCCCTTTGCTCTTCTACTTCTTTAAGGACCACATTCATGAATTTTCAAATTGGATCCATGGACATCAAATAATCAACAAGTACATATGAACCACCCATTCTCCTTTTATAATCAACCAAGGAATCAACCAATAACTTTTCAGAATGTAGTAACCTGAACAACAATACTAGTAATCTAAACCTAGAACTCTTCAGCAATAGATAAAAGGAAACCAACAAATATTTCAAGAGAAGTCCACAACTTCACCAATAGAAACCTGCGAATATCTGCAGCCCTTCTGTGTGTAAACTGCGCAGATCCGCAACTGATCCTTCTAATTTTCTGCGTACCACCGCACCTGCTCCTTATGCTATACTGCGTACCTCTGTGCAGATCTACACCTGCAATGTCTGCTTGACAACGTATCTTTACACCTGGTCCTTTTGTTCCTCTGCATACCTCTACATTGTGCCTTTTGTTGTGCTGCATACCTCTACACCTGCGCCTTCTGCTGTGCTACGTACCTCCACACTTGCACCTTCTGCTGTGTTTTGTACCTCCGCACCTGCGCCTTCTGCTGCACTGCGTACCTCCGCATTTTTGCTATGGATCACCTGGAGACCTCCGAATAGAGCCAATTTATCAATCCTCCAATGTGCCACAGACTATCAGATCCACAGATCTCATCATGCACCAATGAGATCATGACTTATCAATTGATCCACCTTACAGTTTATAGAATTCTCTTTGATTTAGATCTAGCGTTATCAAACTGATCATCCAAAATTTCAGATCTTAAGATATTCTAAATTCAAAAAGGGTGTCTAGCCAAATGATCTCCTTCTCCTTTTATAGGCAAGCCTTTACTCAAACCATGGTCCAAAACCATAGGTATTCAATACTAGGAACCCAATACATTGGATCAATACTTTTAGATGCAAAACCACAGACCAAAACCATAGGATCAAACATGTCGGGCTAAATACCATGGACCATTCATAAAGATTCCCACGTGTGTACGCTTCTCTGCATTGGAGTGAGTGAATTTGATGTTCGCACCTTTTAAATGGAGCACCTACGGGTATGTCCGCACTTCTTGGTTGGGGTACCTACGGGTCCGCACCTTTTCTTAGGCTCACTTGCGGGAATCTTATTTTCTATGATTTGAGAGCCTGAACAGAGATCTGCCACTTGAGTGAGTTGTCATCAAGTACAACACATGTGCCATAGCACCAAACCTGAATCATAATGCCAACAATCTCCCCCTTTGGACTTGATGGCAACCACAAGATCCTCAAAGTTATTCTCCCCCTCTGACATCAAGGGAAAAGGGTTATGCTCCCCCTAAGAACATGCTTAAGTCTTTTCTCCCCCTGACTATAGACCAGATCTGCAAATGAAAACTTTCTTCAAGAAGAACCATAATCCACCATACACCATAAATGACCATGAAAGAGATAGAGACATATTGCAGCCATATTCAGATCATCATCCATGCTCTCCTTCTGCATTACCATAATGCCAATAATGCATTATATATGCTCCCCTTGAACCTGAGCCATTTGATCTTCGACCAATCCATAACCCAGCAAATGTACGGGTATACCCCATATGAAACTTGCATACAACTAGCAATCTCTAAAACAGATGAGATTTAACAACAAGATGATGCATCAACTAACCCCATATTTTGCCTGAGGTATTCAAAGGCGTCCCTTGGCAATGGTTTGGTGAGTATATCATCAACTTGTTCCTTTGAAGGAACATACTCCAACTTGACCTTTTTCTCAAGCACTGTTCCCTGAGAAAGTGATACTTGATTGGTATGCGTTTGGTCTTTGAATGCATGGATGGGTTCTTTGAAATGCTGATTGCACTCGTATTATCAGATGAGATGGAGATAGGTGGTGTATAAGTGATTTGAAAATCCTGCAAGGTCTGCATCATCAAAAGAAGTTGAGTGCAGCAAGATGCAACAGCCACATATTCCACTTCAGCTGTAGATAAAGAAATCAAACTTTGTTTCTTGCTAAACCAAGATACTAATCCGGAACCCATAAAGAATGCACCACCACTTGTGCTCTTCCTGTCATCAACGCTTCTAGTCGAATCTGCATCTGTATAAGCATGAAGAGTGAGATCTGTATCTCTTGGATACCATAAGCCATAGTTGTGAGTTCCTTGAAGATACTTGAGAATTCTCTTTACTGCTTGAAGATGGGTTTCCTTAGGATTTGCCTGAAATCTTCGAACTATTCTCACTGCATGCATAATGTCTGGTCGGGTACCTGTTAAATAAAGTAGACTTCCAATCATGGATCTATAGGTTGGTTGATGCACTGTTGCTGATTCATCATTTTCACTGAGACTGCATCCTATAACCATAGGGGTACATACTGGTTTTGAGTCTTCCATGCCATACTTCTTCAGAATCTACTTGAGGTACTTGGTTTGAGACAAGAAGATACCGCCTTCATTTTGTTGGATTTGCAATCCTAGAAAGTATGTCAGTTCTCCAAGCAAAGACATTTCGAATTTTTTTTGCGTGACCAAGGCAAAGCTTTGACTCATAGCTTCTTCACTGTTGCCAAAGATAATATCATCTACATACACAACAAGTATTAGCAATTTGTCATTTTCAATTTTTATATAAAGATTTATATCTGCTGATCCTTTTGAGAATCGTTGTTGATGAAGATATTTGTCCAAACGATAGTACCAAGCCCTTGGAGCCTGTTTAAGACCATAGAGAGCCTTTCCTAGTCTGCAAACATGATTTGGATCATTCCCAAGAATGAAACCATCCGGTTGCTAAATGTACACTTCTTCTTCTAAGTCTCCATTCAGAAAGGCTGATTTCACATCCATTTGAAAAACTTTAAACTTATGAAAGCTTGAGAGAGCAAGGAACATTCGGATGGCCTCAAGTCCTGCAACGAGAGCAAAGGCTTCTTAAAAATCTATTCATTCTTGTTGAGCATACCCTTTACAAACAAGTCTAGCCTTGTTTCTAATCACTTCCCCATCTTCATTCAACTTGTTCTTGAAGATCCATTTTGTTCCTATGACATTCTTATCTTTTCGTCTAGGGACCAACTCCAAAGTGTTGTTCTTTTTTATCTGCTCAAGTTCTTCATCCATTTCCTTGACCCAGGATTCATATTTGCATTTCTCTTTTACATTTTGTGGTTGAGTGGAGGAGAGTAATGCCAAATAGCTTGAGGCTACTGCAATTGTTCTTCTAGTTTGTACACCTACCTCTTTTTGTCCCAAAATTTGAGATTCTAGATGATTCTTTTGAACATACCTGGATGGAGTATTCTCTTCTATCCTTATCTGTTCTTCTGGTTCCTCATGTGTTTCTTCTTCATAGGTTTCTTATTCATCATTAGTCCGATTTTGAGGGTAGTCTTCATCCTCTTCGATATTTTCATAATTTACTTGCCTAGGAATGTATCCTTTTTCATCAACCACTACATGAATGTTGTCAACAATTCTTCCAAGTCTTTTATTGTAACACTTATATTCTTTGCTGTGGGGAGAATAACCAAGGAGAATGCCTTCATCTACTCTAGGTTCAAGTTTGCCAAGTTGTTCATCATTATTCTTAATATAGTATTTTCTTCTAAAAGTTTTGAAATTCTTTACCGAAGGAGTCTCCCCATACTAGAGCTCATGAGGAGTTTGAGTGCTATTCACTCGAACATTTGTTTTGTTGAGAATAACAACCGCAACAAATGCAGCTTCACCCCAGAAGGTTACAGGAGTTCCAAACTCATCAAGCATAGCACAAGCCATTTGTTGAACAGTTCTGTTCATCCTTTCAACCACTCCATTTTGCTGAGGAGTCCTAGCTGTAGAGAATTCCCTTATTATTCCATGTTCTTCACAGAAATCGAAAAATTCATTTGAGGTAAACTCCCCACCTTTGTCAGACCCGAGGCACTTAATTTTGTGATCTGATTCATTTTCAACCAAGGCTTTGAAATATTTGAATTTTTCGAATGCTTCGTCCTTGTGTTTCATAAGTCCCAACCAAACCATCCTCGAGAAGTCGTCAATGAATAATATAAAGTATTCTTCTCTTCGAGGTGACCTTTTCCTAAATCAGCCACATACATCTGTATGGACTAGTTCAAGAGGCCTGTTGGTTGATCCTTCCTTCTCAGGGAAGTTAGTTCTAGTTTTCTTACCAAACTGACATGATTTGCATATGATGTTGTCTGGAATTTTGATATCTGGAAGACCACGAACTACTTGGTATTTGCATGCTTTCCTTATTTGTGAAAATATTAGATGCCCCAACCTCCTGTGCCATAACCAGTGTTCATCATCCTTGCTCAAATAGCATTGTTGCTATCCTTCTTCAAATATGTATAGGTTATTTGGAGTTCTTCTGCCTTTGATCACTGTTTTTCATGTATCAAGATCACGAACACTACATCCATTTGATCGAAATATTACCTCGGTTCCTTGATCGCACATTTGACTAACACTCAGTAGATTATGCTTCAAGCCATCAACATACAAAACATTTCCAGATTTGACCTTTTCTTTCAATTGAGCAGTGCCTTTTCCTTTTATGGCTGCAGGGGTTTCATTTCCGAAAGAAACTTTCTTCCCCTTTTCTAAAGCAGTATATGGTTCAAGTTTTTCTTTATCACCTGTAATATGCTTTGAACATCCACTGTCGATGTACCATAGATTTTCCTGTCCTTCTGCATAAAAAGTTATCCCACATCTTTCTGGTTGTGGTTCCTTTATTCTCCATGTTCTGGTGCTTGAGGCTTGTTCCTTTGTCTGCTGAAACCTGCTCCTGCATTCAGAATCTTCATGACCGAAGTTATTACAAATAGAACATTCAATTTCGTTTTCAAGGGCCAAAAAGTTGTTATAGGTCCCTTTCGTAATTCCATTCATACTTCTTTGTTTTTGAGATTCTCTAGTCATGATTGCCTTATAGGAAACACATTGAGCTGCTTTGTGACCAAAGTTATGGCAAGAGAAACATTGACCATTGAAGAAAATTCTGCGATTATCAAATCTACTAGCCAAATGAGTGTAGTTTCTATTGTCATCCATTCTTGAAGCAAATTCAGAAGTTTTTATGTGTGGCTGGTTGTAGATTTTGTTCACCCTTAAGATGGATTGTCCATGGTTTAGCTGGTAGTCTTTGTTTATTCTTGATGTAATTCGTCCCTATTTTACCTGGTGATCTTCATTGGGCTTTTGCTCATTCCTCCTTGCTGCATCAAGATAACTCTTTGAGGTGGATGCTTGAGATGTTTCCCCATTATACCCCAGACCTGTCTTGATTAGTGGAGAACGCTGTACATTGATAATCTCATCCAGAGTTTTAGATCCTTTAACAAATTTCAAATTAAGAGCCTCTATTCTCTCAATTTCTTTTCTAAGGCCAACAACTTCACATTCTAACTTCTCAAGGGATTTTTCTTTTTCATCAAGTTGAAATTGCAGAGTATCAATGATCACATTCTTTTCTTCTAAACATGTCTTGAGTTTAGAAATCTCTTCATAAAATCCATCCACATCTATAGCATCCATGTAATCATCATCATCAAAATCCATTAAAGTTTTATAGTTATTACCTCGTTCATCTTCATCACGATTTGATAGAACATCACTATCTTCATGAGTGTAATAGATTTTCTTATTTGCATTTTGTTTCTTGTTCCATATAACAAGTTCCTTCCCCTTGTCAATCTTATCCTTATGAGGACATTTGGCAGCATAGTGACCTACTCTTCCACAAGCAAAACATTTGAAAGGTAACTTACCTCCGAATCTTCCAGTACCCCGTTGAAGATTTCTGACAAATTTTGATTCTTCTTCTTCTTCTGACACGTGTCCTAACTCACAGTACTCTCCTTTTCCTAAAGCCTTAAAGGTAGCTTCTCTCCTGTCTGATGGACCTCCTTTCCTCATTTCATAAGTAGTCACAATTCCTTGCAGCTGTGACATTTTAAGGTTTTGTAGATTCTCTTTTTCTTTTATTGCAGAAACTTTAGTTTCAAACCTAAGGGACAAAGATCTTAGAACTTTTTCAACCACAACATCCTCTTTTATTTCTTCACCCAAATTTTTCATACAATTAACAATCTCATATACACGAAGAAAATAGTTAGCCACACTTTCATCATTGTACATTCTGAGATTTTTCATATTGAATTCTGAGGGTTTGAGGTTTTACTCGTTTTACCTGACCATCTCCTTCATAGCTTAGAACAATCTTGTCCCATATTCCCTTTGCAGATTCAAACTACATAACCTTCACGAATTCTGATTGAGATAGACATACTAGAAGAGTATTGACCACCTTTGCATTTGTTTCATATTTCTTCTTCTCAGCCGGATCTGTAGGAGTTGCTGATGGAAAAGCATACCTTGTGTCTATGATATCCCAGACTTTTGTACCAAGAGATTGAATATAGGCAGTAACTCTTACCTTCCAATATGCGAAGTTTGTCCCATCAAAAATCGGTGGCCTGATTGATGCTTCCCTCTCGTAGTTGCTCATAATGATAGAACTTCCTTCAAGCGATTCAAGCTTCTTCAGAAGGACCTGCTCTGATTACCAATTGTTGGAAATAATACTAAGAGGGGGGGTGAATCAGTATTATCAAATTATTTTCAATATATCTTCCAGATTTATACTTTAATTTATTCTTCAGATATTGATCATTAGTTTGTATGTCAGTACCATATAATAATGAAGCAAGAACAAGAAAACAGTATCAACACCATGGAACATCAGATATAAGGTGGAAACCCGTGTGGGTGAAAACCACCTGCTGCAATATGTCTCTATCTTCTTTCAATTAGAAACTTCTTTTACAATGATTTTGTACTGGTGTAGTCCTTTACCAGTACGCAGGATGCAACCTGCAGAGAGCTACAACCCTCTCCAGTTTTCCAGTCTCTCTTGGAAGGGAGCTACAACCCCCTTTGGTCTTCTACTTCTTTAAGGACCACATTTCATGAATTTTCTAATTGGATCCATGAACATCAAATAATCAACAAGTACATATGAATCACCCAATCTCCTTTTATAATCAACCAAGGAGTCAACCAATAACTTTTCAAAACGTAGTAACCAGAACAACAATACCAGTAATCTAAACCCATAACTCTTTAGAAATAGACAAAAGGCAGCCAACAAATATTTCAAGAGAAGTCCACAACTTCACCAATAGAAACCTGTGAATATCTGCAACCCTTCTGTGTCTAAACTGCGCAGATCCGCAACTGATCCTTCTGTTGTTCTGCGTACCCCCGTACTTACTGTTTCTTCTGTACTACGTACCTCTGCGCATATCCGCACCTGCACTTTTTGGCTGACAGTGTACCTGCGCACCTGGTCCTTTTGTTCCTCTGCGTACCTTCGCATTGTGCCTTCCTTCGCATTGTGCCTTCTGTTGCATTGCGTACCTCTGCACCTGCAGCTTCTTCTGCGATGCGTACCTACGCACCTGCGCCTTCTGCTGTGGTGCGTACCTCCGCACATGCATTGTGGATCACTTGCGGACCTCCAAATAGAGCCAATTTATCAATCCTCCAATGTGCCACAGATTTTCAGATCCACAGATCTCATCATGCGCCAATGAGATCACGATTTATCAATAGATCCGCCTTACAGTTTACAGAATTATCCTTGATTTAGATCTAGTGTTATCAAATTGATCAACCAAAATTTCAGATCTTAATATATTCAAAATTCAAAAAGGGTGTCTAGCCAAATGATCTCCTTCCCTTTTTATAGGCAAGCCTTTACTCAAACCATGGTCCAAAACCATAGGTATTCAATACTAGGAACCCAATACCTTGGATCAATACTTTTAGATGCAAAACCACTGACCAAAACCATAGGATCAAACATGTTGGGCTAAATACCATGCACCATTCATAAAGATTCCCACGTGCACGCACTTCTATGCATTGGAGTGACTAAATTTGACGTCCGCACCTTTTAAACGGAGCACCTGCGGGTATGTCCACACTTCTTGGTCGAGGTACCTGCGGGTCCGCACCTTTTCTTAGTCTCACTTCCGGGAATCGTATTTTCTATGATTTGAGAGCCTGAACAAAGATCTGCAACTTGAGTGAGTTCACATCAACTACAACACCTGTGCCATAGCGCCAAACCTGAATCATAATGCCAACACGTTATTCATATGTTGTTTCTAACTTATATTTTATGCGTACTTGAGTGTTGATTCGTTTCGTTTCCTAAATGGGAAATGAGCTAGTTGGCTAGGGGCCAGCCAACCCAACTCATTTACCCTTGTGCTTTCTCCATTTGAAAGTTTTATGTAAACATTTATTTTCAGTTGCATGGATTGAATGATTCTTGTATTTATTTAAGAGTTCTGAGCTAAATTTATTTCGTACTTAATTCTGAATGGACCTGTAGTTTGGAAGTTAATTGAGCTTATTTCTTTCCTGTAATTCCTTTTGTACAATTCTTGTCTTGGTTTACTTCGACTCGGGTTATGCAGAAAGATTCTTCCTTTACCAGTGCATGTAGTTTCCTGCACTTCTATTTATTCATTTACTTCACAACAAATGTTACATTTTTCTTATCATTTTAGTTATTCGTGCAAGCAAATGCATTGTTAAAACTAGTAATCGTTGTTAACATTAAGAGAATACTTCTGAAGGATCTATGGATGTTTATATGAAATAAGAAAGAACGTTATTATAAACACGTTATATTTTCATTATAAGTGAATTGCCGAAGCTAGATAATGCATGCACATTACTATGATTGTTGCTTTGATTATTCTGAATTTTTTTGCTTTATGAAGTTGACTTTCATTGTCAAGTTCAATTAATTGAAGAATTTCTTTTGCATAGATAATGTATCTCAGAATTTAGTTTGCAATTGCAATTCTTTTCAACAAATGTTTTAATTCTTTCGAAAGTAGATTGGAAAGTTTGGTGAATGAAGCTTTGTCTAAGTGCAAGATCTGGTCTTCTGTCACATGAACAGAGTGCTCTAATCCCTAAGGCTTAGAGCACCTCCCAAAAAACATAAATCTTTAGTAAGCAAGGTAAAATATACTTTTGTACAATAGTATTGTACCCGCACTAGTGCAAGTAGATGGCAATAGTACAAGAATAGGTTGTTTGTGTAGAAGGAAAATCAATTGGGAAACAGATCTCTGCAAGGGCCCACTTGTCGAGTTGTGAGATATCTATACTAGAGATAAATATATTATTTCATTTCAACATTTATGATTTCTTTTAATTGTGTGAAAGTTCCTTTACTTAATTTCCTTGCAAATTATTCTTTTACATACTAGAATTAGACTTGCTTTGGTGTCGATTGCCTTTAAAATATTTTTTTGTATGATTCTACAACATTTCCTTTAAGAAGTAGGATTAAGAAGAGGAAAATCTCATACCACTTCTGGAATTACCTATGATTCGTCTCTAAGTTTACGAAACCCCCAGGTTGACAATTAAGTGTTGAGGAGTTTTCTTAAGTGAAATTCCTGCACCCAACAGACGGTAAGCTTTATGATTGATTTATTTCTATTTTGATTGACCCTAGATGTAATTATAGATATGTTAATCTTGAATTGGTGGATAAGTGTGGTCTGAGTAAGGAATTTCATGTAAATTTGTGGTTATTGCAGTTGGCTACAAGTATGAAGAAGTGATTTCGTCATTGGGTAAGAGCTTGCGCATTTGACTTGAATGGTATGCCTACCGCAATACATTTGAATTTTTTACTGTTGGGTTCATATCGTATGTTATTAGGCATGGATTGTTTGTATTTACATAGAGCCAAGGTTGACTACTATGAAAAAGCTATCAAGCGTGTTGATGACAATGGAGAATCTAGAGTCTTGAAAGGTAAGAAGAAATCCACATCAATTAGGATTATGAAAGCTATGCAAGAAAAGCATAGCCATAGAAAACAGTGAAAGCTATTTGTTGTACATATTTCTAGTGATAAGGGTAAGGAGGTTCAGGATGCAGATGTGTTGAACAAGTGCTTGGTTTTATAGCAGTTCACAGATGTATTTCCTGAGGACATTACAGAGTTTCCACTGCATATCGAGGTAGAATTTTCTATTGATTTTGTGCCAGGAGAAGTTCTAGCATCGAAAGCACCTTACAAGATGAGCACACCTTAGTTCATTGAGTTAAAGTTGCAGCTGAAGAAAATGTTGGACAAGGGATAAATTAGGCCAAGTGTATCACCATGGGGCGCACTAGCCTTGCTTGTGATGAAGATAGATCGTACCCTCATATTATGCATTGATTACATGTAGTTGAACAAAGTGACTATCAAGAACATGTACCATTTTCTGACAATCGATGACTTGTTCGATCAGTTGAAGGGAGGAACATTGTTCTCGAAGATTGACTTGAGATACAGATACCATTAGGTGTGCATCAAGGAGGATGACATATACAAGACTATGTTAAGGACTAGGTATAGACATTATGGGTTTGTTGTTGTTTAATTTGGATTAGGTAATGCTCCAACTACATTTATGTGTTTGATGAATAGTGTATTGTGTCCATATTTGTATAAGTTTGTTATTGTGTTCATTGGTGAGATACTGGTATATTCTAGGAATGAGCAAGAGCATGTTGAGAATTTAGAAGCAATGTTAGTTACTGAGAGAGTATCAGTTGTATGCCAATATTAGCAAATGCAGCTTCATTCAGACTGAGGTACACCACTTGGGACATGTTGTCTCCAAGGAAGCTATTGTAGTAGATACAGAGAAGATAAGGGCCATCATGGAGTTGGTAGCTCCTAAGAGTGTGAATGAGGTGTGATATTTCATGGGTCTAGCAGGCTATTATAGGAGGTTCATCCAGAAATTCTCACAGATTTCTTATTCCATTACATCATGTAAAGAAAAGTTAACAAGTTTGAATGGACTGAATAATGCGAGGCTAGCTTTGAGCAGATTAAGAAGTTTCTAACACATGCACTAGTACTACAGATTGCAAATCTAAACAAAGAGTTTGTAGTATGTACAAATTTTTACAAGAGAGGGCTTGGTGGAGTCCTTATGCATGATAGACAAGTGGTCTATTATGTGTCTCAGAAACTAAATGAGCACAAGCATATTTATCCCATACATGATCTCGAGTTGGTAGCGATTATAAATGCATTGAAGATGTGGAGACACTATCTTGTTGGTAGGGAGTTTGTACTTATGAGTGATCACATCGAATTGAGGTATTTGTTTGACCAGATGAATCTAAATGCCAAGAGAGGTAGATGGCTTGCCACGATCAACAAGTTTGACTTCAAGATTAGATACATCAAAGGCAAGGAGAACCAAGTGGCACATGCTCTTAGTAGGCAGGTACTGGTGAATCACTTGGCAGCTATGAGCTCCTATGCGACAGATTTATATGACAAAATCTTGAAAGTATGACAATAGGATGTCAGATATATGGAGATTGTGCACAAGTTGCGGTAGGGTATAGGTACAGGTACAGGTGATAATACAAGTATGGTTACAAGTATAGGTGATGACACAGGTACATGTATAGGTAGTGGCACAGGTACAAGCGTAGGTGCACGAGATTTGGACTATTGTCTTACAGTAGATGGATTGGTCAAGTTATGAGATAGGATATATGTGCCAGATGACAATGACCTTAATAAGGTGATATTGAGGGAGTTTCATGAAAAACCATATTCAAGTCACCCAGGTTATCATAAGACACTCACAATGATGAAGAGATATTAATATTGGCAAAGTCTGAAGAATGATTTAGCAAAGTTTTTGGCGAGATGTTTTGATTGTCAGTGAGTGAAGGTAGAGTGTAAACATCTAAGTGGACTATGACAATCAATCACTATACTTGAGTGGAAATAGGAGGTCATTTCCATGGATTTGATCATAGGTTTGTTGAAGACAGTGAAGAAGCATGACTCGATCATGCTCATTACGGACAGGTTAAAAAATGTTGCACACTTCATTTTAGTGAAGTCTACATTCTTAGCTAGTGTTGTGGCATAGGTATTCATTGAAGACATGGTTAGACTACATGGTGTTCCGAAGAATATTGTGCTAGACAGGGATGTGAAGTTCACTTCCAAGTTTTGGAAGGATTTATTTGAAAGTTTGACCACAGAGTTGGCCGTCAATACATCTTATCACCCACAAAAACATGGACATACAAAAGAGGTTCAATAGGATTTTAGAGGACATGTTGAGGATGTATTTGATGCATCAACAATGGAAGTGGGAAGAGTATCTTCCCTTGGTAGAGTTCGTATACAACAATGATTATCAAGAGTCACTAAGGATGAGTCTTTTTGAGGAATTGTATGGGTGGTGTGCTAACGCTTCCATCAGTTTGAGTGATCCGGTTAGCAGGATATTGATTGGAATAGATATGTTGGCAGATAGGGAACATGACATGTAGGTGGTCAAGAAGAATCTCAAGGCAACACAGGATAGGAATATGAGTTATACAGACAGGAACGGGTTATTCAAGGAGTTCTAGGTTGGGGAACAAGTGTATTTGTGCATCAAAATAAAGAAGATCTCCTTGTGGATTGGCTCATGTGCCAAGATGGCACCACGGTTTTATGGACCCTTCAGTATCATTGAGAGGATCGGGCTAGTAGCCTATCAAATTGCATTTCCTTCGACAGTGAAAGTCCAGGATTTCTTCCATGTGTCATTACTTAAGAAGTATGTTAAAGATGATGATCATGTGATTGACTAGTCTGTATTGCAGGTGGAACTAGATGGAGAAATCTAGCTAGAGACTTAGTGTATATTGCAGAAAAGGGTGATCATGCTCTGGAACCGAGCAATAGAGAAAGTTAAAGTGCAAGGGAAGCACTTTGATGCCGGTGAATCTACATGGTAGATGGTGGATCAGATGCGGGTTGTGTATCCTTCCTTGTTTTCTGGTTGAGGAAAAGAAACTTGATATGGTTGTTTGGTGATTGCTTATGGTGGTTTGGTAGTTGCTTTATGGTATTTTAGTATTTGCTTATGATGGCTTGGTATATGCTTCATGGTGATTTGGTATTTTCTTTATGTTTGTTTAGTATATGTTTTATGGTGATCGATATATGCTTTATGATGATTGATATATGTGATATGATGTTTTTCATTTATGCCTATATATGATGTTGGTATATGTTTGATATATATAATTTTTATGATGTTTCTATATGTACACCCATGTATGGATGTAAATACTGTAACGAGTTGTTTTATAAACCTCCACTATGCGGTATGGGTTTTATGTTATTATGTTATCATGTGGTTTTGTTGTCATGATGTTATGATGTCATATGAGTTTGTCTTGAGAAAGATTTTCATTGTAAATACTACATTGAGATGTGCTATAAAGCTCCATAAGCAGTATGTCTTCTTTCAATGGGTTTTTGAGGTCTAGGTGTGATTGAACACTGAGGACGATGTCCCCTAATGGGGAGGGTTGAGTTACTAGTCCTGCGGCGTTCGTTGGACAAACACTCTGGAGCTCGGGGGCAACTGTATGTTGAATTACTAGTCTTGGAGCCTTGGTTGGAACAAATTTTCTAGAGCCCTAGATGGCTACGATGGAGACCGATCCAATGATGGTTTTGGTGCTGTATGACCGCGAGGTGGAATCATTGTTTGATGGGTTAAGGTGGATGACGTATGGAAGCCCTAGATGAGTTTTCATTGATGTGCTCTATGAGAACCCACATTCGTGCTTGCAATATGCATTAGGGGTGAATGGCTGAAGAGAGATTTCGCTCAACCATTCTATGTTTGGGTAAACGTGGTACTCCCATCTATGGTTGGTTCATTTCATTCATTAATGAGAAATTCATTTCCTTGATTCTCATGTGTAAAGTTATTGATGCATTTATGGATTTGATGGCTGATACGTTGATTGTACTTTTGTTCCTATTACGTTGGTTATATGAAAATTTTATGACAACAACTATGTATGGATATGAACATGTTTTTACCTGTATGTGAATGAATAAGGTTACTATGACCTATATGATAATGTAGAAAATGGCATAAGGGAACAATGGTTCATACTGTTTCTCATATTAGTATGAGATCCCTACATTTAACTCTATTATTTACACCTCTATGTTACATGTCAATGATATGTTTGTCGAAATGCCTGTCATGGCTAGTAGGGATATAGTCACGTTCTTGGACAAGTATTTTATTTAGTATTTTCATTTCCATATTACTTTACTGACTTGAAGAGATGGATCGGTTATCGGTAGTGCCCTAGGCTTTGAGCCTTAGAAAGTGGCTTAAATCCCAAGGTTGTTGTGTAACAGCCCAAAAACAACATCTAATTAACTTATTAACAATAAATTTAAACAATGAAGAGTGCTTACCTGAGCTTACCTGTGCATGAAGTAGGCTTACCGCAACATGGTTTTTGGGACGACTCTCCTCCCAACCTTAGGCTCAATTGTGCAGGATTCTGCCACAACTGGCCACCCCCGAGCCCTCAATCAACGACTACTGCCAGTATTCCTAAGTCTCAATACTCTCCAAAGAGAATGAAGACAGAACATCATAAGGATCCCCCCCTTCCATCCTCCTCATCATTCCTTAAATAGAGCAAAACATTGGATGGGAAACCACATGCACACCTCCATGTGTCTGCATGCCACATGCCCACTCTCCATGTGTCGGCATGCTAATTTTTTATAATTTTCTTATTTTATTTTTATTATTATTTGTTATTTTGGTTATTTATTATTTTTTTATTTTTATTTTTATTACTT